>JBBMOE010000036.1:703347-919906 GCA_037975065.1 Chaetodon trifasciatus | reverse complement strand
GGGGGGGGGGGGTGACACACCACATGTGGACAAACCGACATAAAGGGGGATTCTGCAGCTCTCAGCTCCCTGCTGACCTGCAGACCTTGATCAACGCTCGGGGCGATTCATAACAGCACGCAGGCAGGTCATTACATGAGGGATATAACTGATGACAACAAACAAACAAATCAACGGCAGAGGTCAACAGGAGGCTCTCCACCTCAGCGTGCACTGAGGTCAAAGGTCAGAACGTTAGGGCAGAGGATATGGATACCCCTTTGCTGTCGGCTTGTAAACTCAGCGAGCTTCACTTTCAGGTCACTTCATGTCACAATTCTGCTCCTAATTCCCAGAAGATAAAATCTCTCTCTAAATATGCCCTCCAATATTCTGTTTACATCAGCATCCACCTCCGTCCACCAGTCATAACACAGACTGCAGCGCACACAGTCTGTGCAGTGCAAAGGCATGACACAGTTAGCGCTGTGCTACTCACAGTGTGTATTAACATATATTACACTGAAGGAGAATAATAAAGAATGGTAAAGAAAAAAGATGCATACAGTTATTTTTGCATGGTGTTCTTCATACTGCAAAGCCATGAAAACTAACTCACATGCTCCTAAATGAAGCATCAGACATTTTTATCATTTCAATCTATAAGGGGAACGTCAAGTGGAATTTCGGGGGTCATTCCTGTGTTCCCCAGATTTATATGGCTCATAATGGGATCCTGAAAAGGATGATTGGGGTAGGAATCAAATGAAATGATAATAATTGGTTTTGTTTTGTATATACAGCTGTTTTGAAGCCTTGTTCTGATACGTACATGGATAATATACACTGGCGAATATACTGCAGGACGCTGTAAACATAGAGATGCTCCCGCATTGAGGAGAAAAAGTGGAGCGAAACCCAGATAAAATAAAAGCGTTGAGAGCTGCTGTGCTAAAGCTTTGTTCACATTATCAGGGGAAACCTGCTTTTGTAGCGCCTCCTCATTCATCGGGCATGTGGCCCGTTTGATGGTCCCGTGCCGCGTGGAGCCGTGCTGTGTTAAACTGCTGAACACAGCCAATGAATGAAGGCCACGGCGATTTGAAACCACACTAACGTTTGTGGGGCGAAACAGAAATAGCCTTTAGATTCTGTGGCCAGACTCAAAATGTTCCTCCAGCCTCTGCGGTGATCAAACTGTTAGCATCGCTGCAGCGTGTCGGTCGTGAGAGGCAATAAAACTTGCACTCAAACGAAGCTTTCGCAGGTACTATTTACTGTTTACTATGTTGGTGGCCACAGACCTCCAGATCCTCCAAGAAGTGAGCAAAGCAACATGTGACGCGCCAGAACCTCCGTGATGTGAACACGCCATTGTAGCAGTTCAAACAGGAATATATAACCTATTAACAGGCTGTGAAACATGAGCCATTAATAATTAATAGTGCAGAATGAACGAGCTGTTTGAACTACAAAGTCCACTGTGTATTTCTGAGGAACATCAATCAAAATTTTCAGATTCAGATCCGCAGGAAACTTGATTACTCACCTGCTGCAACGAGGACCAATCAGTCGTCTGGAGTTCGTCAGAAAATTACACTTTATTACAACATTCATTTAATTATTTAAATTAGGAAGTAACATATTTTCATCAGCTCAGAAACTGGTATTACTGGGCAACACATGCCATGGCAACAGTGGAAACAAGGATGTGGTATAGTGGTGGCGTCAATCAGATTATTGATTATTGACAATAAATCCATTTAAGGTGTTTCTGAAGTTGTCCCGTTTCGTTTTGAACAGAATCAGATCGAGCCTGTCAGCATGCTATCCTGTTCCCTCGCTGTGTACACACCATAATGAACACCCAGAGGAACACACACACACACACACACACACACACACACACACACACACACAGGCACACACACACAGGCGTAGCCGCTGTAATAAAGTGAGCCTCCTGCCCTTTAGGAGCTGCCACAGCGCTCACACAGCGAGCGTTTGGTGGAACGAGGCCTCGTCTCTTCCTGCTGTCTGATGATTCTCATTTACCTTCAGTGAGGCTTCGTTAGTCGACCGCTGTTCGCTCCGGGCTCGGCTCGTACGCCGAGGCTGTGCAGTATATAGCCTGCACCTGTCAGAGGACTCCAGTGGTTAAGGTTACAGCGAGGAGGGCCTGGACTGTAAGTGAGACATAAGGCTTGTTTCACACCTCCTCTGCCTTTCATTTTCTTTATTCTCACTTATTAGGACACTCCAGCAGTCGGCATGTGGGCCGACAAGTCACTTCCACTTCCAGCAGGGAAATCGTGAGCTGGTGGGAAGCAAACCTGATTACCCTGATGGGATTACTGCACTCCGACGCACTGAAGACAAACATGGAGGGAAAAGAGGTTTTCCTGCACCTTTCTGTATTAGCAATGGTTCTAAATTCAATTTGTAATGTTTTAAAGTACAAGGAAGTTGGTGTTTCTCAAATGAGCATCTGCTCACGTGCCACACACGCACTGGAAAGCTCAGTCTCAGCAGCAAATTTCAGCAAAAAATTACGATTTGTGGCGGCAAAATAAATTAGCAATGCACAGTGTTAGCATCCCTGCAGGCTGCAGTTCATTAGAGCCACAGTGTTGTTTAGCAGGTATTAGACACACCTGCATATTAACATGTGATCTGGATCTTTGATGGGTGGAGGAAAAGGCATTCAGGTGTACGGAGGGCGACACTTGCCTCCATGTTTCCCACATCGCTCCCCTTCACCCGGTCAATCTGCCAGCTCACCGACACCTGTGTCCACACGGAGCTCTGATCACAGCGAGGGTCAAACTGAGACCGACCGATGATCATACACCTTGTGATTGACAGATCCAATCAGGATAGAGGCGTAGCAGTGCATATCCTCCCTGGCTCCGCCCTCTCGTCCAAATATGGTCACTTCTGCTGCGAAAAAAACAAGGTGGCAAGATGCCAAAGTCGAGGCCTCCAAACGGTCCACAAACCGGTGGGTGACGTCACGGTGGGTTCACACTCGGCTTCGATATAATTATCAGGTGGATATTGGGTCTTGAAGCGTCACCAGCAGTCGAACTTCAGATGTTCAGCTTGCCCACAGACTGATGGCAAAAAATAGAACTGCAGTCATTGTGCTACTTTGCCCATCAGACTTCTTTTCAACAATGTGGCACCTTTCCCAGATCCCAGCAATTACACCGATGAGCAGAGTTTTATTACAACACCGATTCTCAAACAGTTGGGACGCTGTCTCAAACATAAATAAGACAGAATGTGTAATTTCCAAATCCTTTCTGACATCTACTCGAGTGAAACCAGCACAAAGACAAAGACCTGTGCCGTCACGCTCAGGTCAGCCTCACTCACATGTGTGCAGATGTTCAGGAAACATGTCAGAGCCTCCGTCTGCTGTGGTGGAGCTGCAGCTGGAGACCTGCAGGGCGAAGCTTCAAGTGCTTCATCATCAGATGCGATCAATAAGTCAATCTAACAAATATCAATTTGCCCGTGTGTGTAATTTCAGTGAATGTAAAGATTAAACATTCAGTGTGTGGAATGGTTTTGCTGGGCCCCTCAGGCTGCTGCCTCCTAACACCTGCCACATCTGCCTTTTCATAGATCTGAAAGATTATTAAAACCACCATCGCCCGACCTCCTGACACACTCACTCCTGCAGCTGCTTAATGCAAAACACTTTTGCCTCTGGATGTTTAACTCCATAAACACATTGCACTGCAAAACATATCCACCTCGAGCAAGGATGAAGCTTCTTTTTCAGCTCAGGAGGAGACATCTCCGGGGAGCTGAACAAGTCAAATATAATCCTCACCAAGAGGAGCAGTGCGTTCTGCAGAGGATACTACACCTGTGAAATATACTGCAGATGTGTAACCTCGAGGTAACCCTAATATTTGTTAATGCACTGAACCCGAACCTGAACCTACTGTCTTGTTACCTGCTCCGGCCTTTTCTACCTGTGCTGAACCACAGTCAGCTCAGACACCTGAATCCTCATCACATCACTGGTAAAAAAATGAGATGCAAAGCATTTTGAGATTTTGACAGCCTACACATCACTAATACTGCTTTTTTTGGATTCACTGGTGGAATTTTAGGACAATATTAAGTGACGGCTGTGGCTCACGAGGTAGAGCGGTCGTCCACCGATCAGGAGGTCGGTGGTTCAATACTTGGGCAAGATACTGAACCCCAAAACTGCCCCCGGTGCTGTGCCATCGGTGTGTAAATTCATATGCACGTCGCTTTGGATAAAAGCATCTGCCAAATGACTAACTGTAACTGTATGAAATCTCTGTCTAAATATTGGCCTGCTGAGCGGCTGCAGTGCTAACATTTAGCATTTGATTTTTGGCACGTTTTCAATGCAACCGTATTTTAGCATTAATGTCAGAGTAAAGTTAGAGCTGACAGGAAGTCAGTCATCAGTCTTTGGAGTACGAGACAGCGAAGTGTGTACAGAAGCGTCGGTGCTCAATAAAAAGTCAGAAGATAACAGCGTGAAAACATTTCACTTTGGATCATGTGCTGTCAGTTAGCACGTCTCTGCGTCGTCTTTCCAGCGCAGATCACACACGCCCGAGCGTCATTTGCAGAACTCCTCTGAAAGGGTCACCGTATATTCAAAACAAGTGGTTACTTGATTTCATTCGGGCGTCCGCTTGTCTGTGAATAATAGAGTTAGATTAAGACGCTGACATGTTTTTGCAGTGCATCGCTCCAAACGTCTCGGCAGCTGATATTTTCTGCTGTTAAAACGCGCTGAATGTTTTTCCGACCTTTTGATACGTGTGGTTATTACTCATTAGAGTGAAATGTTATTTTCTGATTCACAAACAGCAGCTGCCTCCCTTCATACTGATCAATTTGCTGGTAAAAACCTTTTCATATCCCTGTTGTGTTATTAATATTTCTGTGCATACAAATGAAACAGGTCAAAGCAGCAGGAGAAAACACAGAGATATTTCCCTTTCATCCACCTCCTCATATGCACAGACAACGTGGATTAAATGAACAATATTGAATCTGGATCGGGTGTTTAATCCTCTGAGTGATGATGGGAGTTTGTTTCCTGATGACGGTGGGTCTGAGGCACAGGTCTAACAGCCCCGGGGAAATTACAGCCAATCTGTATTCATGCTGTCAGGGCCACCGTACACAAAGATACAAATCCCTGTCCAGTGAAAACCACGTATGTCCAGGTATGTCCAATAATCGTCCAATAAAAGAGCTGGAGCTGCAGAGGTCTGCTCTGCTCTGTCGGGCTGTAAACTGCTCCACAAAAGAAGCCAGCTAGCTTTAATGTGACTGGTTAGCGCTTGTATTTCACCTGCTATCTTGTCAGCCACGGTAGCAACAGCCCTGCGACACCTGGCTCATGAAACCCTTTTGGAACCACCTGGATGTTTTGAAAGAAGCATTGTCAGCTAACGTGCTGGAAGAAGTACTCTGACCTTTTACTTCAGTAAAAATAGTTCTAACGCAGCGTAGAATCTGTTGTAGGAGAAAGTCCTGGATTCAAACTTGTACTTCATAAAAGTAGAAACGTATTAGCATCCATATTTACTCAAAGTACTAACAGTCAAAGCAGCCATTATGCAGGATGGCCCATTTCAGAATAACATACACCCCTGAATTATTGATGCATTAATATGTTCATCATTTTAATGTTGTAGCTGGAGTCTACAGTGTATTTTACTGCATGAAGCCGACTGCTTGGATCAATAAAGTGTTACTTTTGTCCATAATAAAGATAATTAATATTTAGTTCTCATTGTATTTTGTATCATTAATGTAAATCTGTACAGTCAAACGTACAACATTTCCTTCTGAATTATAGTGTAGTAGCAGTAAAGTCGCATAAGAAATAAATACTCAAGTAAAGTACAAGTACCTCAAGATTGCACTTGAGTTGAAGCCACAGCTCTGCTTCGGGCTGTAGATCAGAGAAATATCTCCACGATTACTGGATGGGTTGAATTTGTTCCAGAGGATGAATCCACGATGTGACTTTACATCATTAGCTGGTTTTTATTGTGCTGCTTATTAGCAGTTCATAGAAAGTGCTGTCAGACGCTGTGGAGCTTGGTTTGTTAACACTTCTTTGATTATCACTTCTTCAACTTCACAAAGTGAGAAATATTTTTCTTTTTTCTCAACCAGGAGCCTGATGGAAATGCTTTTTTTCCCATCTGAAAGATATGACATGAACGTAACTTCAAAATGCTAAATTTTAGCATGTTAGCATTCCACTCTGTGTACGCTAACATTGCATTCATCCAGCAGTGTTTAACATGTTGATTTCAGTCAAACAGTCTGACATTAGCATGTTGACAGGCGTCAGACAACTCCCACATTAACCTGAGTTTAATTTTTGGCAGCTGACTCGAACGCTGGAGCATCATGGAAATCAAGATAAACAGTCTTTGCAATGTCACAATAAATTGCCAAAAAGACAAAAAAAATCAGCTACAGGTTGACAGTGATGGATGAGTTATCTAAGTTTCTGTAAACTCATGGTTATGGAGGCGAAATGAGGCCAATGACTGCTGGAAGGAAGGAAAATCAATCCACAAACTGAGGGTGTCATTTGGCGATCTGTCTGATTTCATAACTTGGGCTACCTCCAGCTTTCAGAGGTGGAGTTAAAAGCATCCTGTTAGTGTCAATATCATCACGCTTTTCCAAAGAGCATCTGAACACAACGCTGCACAAGTGCTGCCTGAATAACAGATTTCCTGCTGCTCCTCCTCCAGAGAGCATTTTGTAAAGAGAAAGAAAAGAAAGAGCTGAGGATGTCACACCAAAATAATCTAATCCTTTAAGCATGGGAGGGATGTTGTGGCACGATGAAGAAAAGAAATAAACAGCTGAGAATATCTTTTTTTCTGCTGAATGATGACAACCGCCAGCACAACAACATCGCCTCAGGCCACAACAATCAGCAAAAAATAAAAACGAGAGAGAGAGACTCTTCAAATGAAAGACAGACACAGAGGAAGACAGAGTGGGAATGAAATGGAACCAGAGTGACAAATAGGAAGAGAGAGATAACAGGGGGAAAAATTAACAGGACAGTGATGTAAAGTGAAGTCTGGAGGCCGACACCTGTCACTGCCATTTAAACCTTTTTACTAAACCTTATCAGGACGAGTCGGGAAATGAGACATCCAGCGATTCCCCCGCTTCGTCCCTGTCAGACCACCATGACCAGGACGCCGTCAAGGCGACAGCGGCGGCCCGCGATGAATAAAACATCAGTGCTGCTGCCGTTGAAAAGCAGAGGAGCTGTGAGCCGGTGGAGATGTTGCAGGTGTGGTTACGTGTCATTCAGGTGACAGACAGAGAGCTTCTCCAAACTTTGTTTGCTTTGGAACATTTTGAGGGAAGAACAAGAACATTGGCTCTGGGTTTAGATCAAAGCTCCGTGGTCCTGAATGTGAATCCATGATGTCTTAATGGCAACATAAATAATCTGATTGTAATTAAGAGCTCCAATAGTGTCTGTGCACTTGTTCATTAATCCAAATAAATGATTAATGGCAAAGAGCTGCTAATGTTCTGAAGTCCAGCTGCAGTTGTATCTGGTGCAGAACAACATCCTTCTGCATGAAAGTTGAACCAAAAAATAAGAAAATAGAGCCCGGCCTCATTTTTCACACCTCTGTGTCTCACGCACACAAAGTAGGCTCGACTTCAGCATCAGCGTGAGACGCACCCGGCCTTCAGCTAACAGTTCAAACCCATTTTTAACATGTAAAGTCTAGCTTGTGTGAAATGGTGGAGGTCAGTTTAACATGGTTATTTGTTCAACCACTGTTGTTTGTGGGATATTTGTGCCGACAGTGTTTGCAAACTGAAATGTTCACTGGAAACAGTATGCACCTCACATACTGCTCTACTGCATGCTGAAATATCTCACATGCTATTTTAAAATACTCAATAGTACGTTACTGTGGAAGAGAGGCATGACAAACAGCGTCTGGGATGAGAAACAGCTATACCTCACAGATTCAACATAAAAGTTCTTAAAACTAAATAACTTGTATTTTAATTCAGAGTAGTGGCGAGTTCGTTAGCTCTTCTGGGATTTTGTACGTCTTTGCTTTCTTTGGCAGACTGAGAGAGGATGATGAGAAGAGCCAGAGCCAGGAGTCAACACGACTGCTAAATGCTAAATGTTAACATGCTACCGTTCCATTCTGTGTGTACTGACATGCTAACATGCTAAACATCCAGTGCAATGAGGATGATGATGATGAGGATGATGAGAGGAGCTGTGACACTAAATTAACAAGTGGATGAAGAGATTAACAGCAAGTCAGACGCTTTTGAAAAAATACCTCAACATATCAGAGGTTTTAATACACACAAACAGCATAAAACAACAGTTTGTGCTTATAAAGAGGGTCACACTGAAGCCGCTGCTGGATGAACAAAGGTGCATCCATCACGCGGCTGCAGCGATGGCTGCGAGATGATCACATGTTTTGATTATGATGCAGGAAAAATGTCCAATAGCTGTTGAGATATTTCAGTGAAAATCCAAAAAGTCAAGTCAGTGTTTGTTTGCAGTGTTGTTGTAAAAGTGGTCTGAAATTTAAATTAAGCTCCAACTGAAATATTTTACACAAAAAAAAAAAAAACAATGAGCAGTTACCATGACACAAATAATCTGATGATCTCATGTGGTGAAGAGGAACGATTGATAAACGGTTGATAAACATTAAGATGTAAAGATTTCTTTTCTTTTCAAAGCTGAGGCGAGTTTTACTTCAATGAGATTCATTTTGACCATCATTTCATCTCCAGTGTGCATGCTGAAGTAAAAACCTTGGAAAGTCAAAATCAGTATCGGCTGAGGCACCCACACACACCCACACACACACACACACACACACACGCGCACACACACACACACACAGACACACGCACACACACACACCCACACAGCGATCTCAGTGCCCATCAGATGAAGGCTGCGACAGTTTTTGACAATTCTAACAAAAATTATTCATTTATCTGCTTCACATCTCGCTGATGCAACCTGGAGAAAGACGAGTTCAAAGGATGTTGTCAGAATGACAAAAAAAAGAAAAAAAGGGCTGAAACTGAGAGGAATTATTCAGCGTTGGAGGACGTCACACTACTAAAACCCAAGACAACAAACCGACCGGCTTTATTCCACAATCTCTACTGTCAACATCGTTTATCGCATCCAGCCGCTTCAAACGTGCAGAAGTCATGTCCAGGAATTCATCTGTGGTGAAGCAGCAGGAACGGGCTGATAGCAGGAGATCCACAGCAGCACCGCAGCAGCACAAACATGACGTATGTGACATGATGGAGTGTTTTCACGTGGAGGAGTCACTCTGAGCTCTGGGTGATTGCGGCGGGATCGATGAAGAATGAAGAAAATGATCAGCAGATTAATCCAGAATAAAATAATCTGTAGCTGCAGCCCAGCAGAAAATAGAAAAATAAACACTGCTTCCATGTCTGCAGCAGTAAAATAAGACTTCCAGACTTCAGATTGGTCAGATCAGGACCAATCATCGCTAGTCGACACCAGAATCTTCCTGGAGAACTTTTTCTCATTATAAACAAGTGAATATGACAAGACTGAGGACATTATTGCTCGTGAGGTTGTGCCTGGAAATGTGACAGTCGTTATCGTTCATGGACATACTGCATGAATTTCTGAGAACGTGCACACCCAATGCTCTGGAGAGTGCAGAATATGCAGGGCAGCCATCACCATGCTCATGTGAATGCATAATTTAAAGCAAGTAAATCATCACTGTAAATGTAAATATGCAGTCAGTGAATAAAAAAGTCCATAACTGCATAATAAGACACATTAATCAGGTGACTCAATCCTACCCACACACGATGTGTAGGAATTATCTTGGAGAGCAGCTCCCATGTGTTTATATGAGTCAGCCGACGGCACGGCAGACTCACTTTTACCTTTGATAGCATCCAGCAGGGAGGCAGAGGAGGAATGCTGGGAGGAGGCGACATGCATAAAGGTCTGTGACTGTCTGTGAGCCGGCGAGCTGTCGCCATGACGCCTCAAAATTTCACTTTCAGCCTCTTTCTCACAACAGTCGCAGCAGAAAAAGCACAGGTGTATCTAATAACATTAACGATGGCTGCATTCCATTTAGATGAGCCAGTTCCAGCATTTGGCTTTTGCTGGC
The DNA here is from genome assembly GCA_037975065.1 of Chaetodon trifasciatus. Classification (NCBI taxonomy): domain Eukaryota; kingdom Metazoa; phylum Chordata; class Actinopteri; order Chaetodontiformes; family Chaetodontidae; genus Chaetodon; species Chaetodon trifasciatus. The sequence continues at coordinate 909,695 of JBBMOE010000036.1, read as the reverse complement.
TCACTGGAAAGGATCCCTGGGACATTTAAAGGAACTGAGCCATCACTGATATTAATTATTCCACCTGTGCTTATTGTAAGTTAAATTGATATATGTGCACGAGGGGGGCGCTGTTTCACTCAAATGAAGAAATTCAAGGAAAGTCAAGGAAGACAAGTGTTAAGAGACAAAGAAACAGATTTAATCTTTTCATAATAATAATAATAATAATAATATTAACAGCCTTGTGTAGAGTATGACTGCACAACTGACCAGTTCATCTCCAGCTGACGATCTGTTTCATGTGTCATCTCTGTCGCTCTGCTGTCAGCGCCGCACTCATAAAGGCAAAAATACCAAAGAATAATATCATATATGTGTTGATGACCAGACAACAGCGCGTCCATCCACGACAGACTCGTCTGAAAAATAAGAGACAAAAGCAGCGAGGTTAAATAAGCGGCGTCCTGGAGGCGGACTCGAGCACAGGTTGTGCAAAATGAATCTGTCAATCAAACAAACAAATAATTGCATTGTTTGGTGACTGCTGAAATGTGTATATGTTGTTTCTTCTTCTGTTGCCAGTTTTAGTTGTTCTCACAACATCTGGCGACGCTGCTGCTGCTGCTGCTGCTGATTCGTCTGTCAGAGATTCATCATTTTCAGTGGGAGCTGAAGAGCTTTGTTTTGGAGGCCGAGAGATGAAGCACATCAGTATTAGAGGGACGAGCTGCTGCTCTGTTGTTTCTGCCTCGAACACACGCAGCTGCTGTGTTTGCACTTCCGCTGCGTTTAAGAGAGTTTCACAGAGGCACATTTTCTCGGTCACAAGAGAACGAAGAGCTTCTGCGCGTCGTTTGAAACTCCTCTTAATCTGCCCTCAGAGGCATTTCCACAACAAATTAGACCGCCACGTTTCATGTTTTAATTACAGTTTGCCCTTCAGATCAGGACTCAGTTTAGCAGTCCTGCTGGATTTCACACTGTCCAATAATAATTCCTCTCACTTTCTGTCACACACACACACATTTTTATCCCCGCTGGCAGCAGGGCCGGAGCAGTGAAGTGGGTCTTTCTGTCAGTCCGACTCGGTCCACAATGAGACATCTCAACGACTACAGGCTGCATGTCGATGACGCTTGCTGTGAAAATTCACGATCCGCAGACGGTCAATTCGAAAGGTTTTCGTGACCTCTCGTGCCGCCATCAGCACGTTTCACACATTTAGCTCCAGTGCTAGAAAGACTGAGAAAAGCACTTTGATGCAGTGACTGTAATGAACACTGCAGCCTCTAGAGGGTGCCAAAATGAGTTCAGCACAAAAAGTGCATCAATCCGCTGCAGAAAACAGTCCTCAAATGCACCATTTCCTCCTGTTTGGGTAACATTTGTAAAAAACTAAAGTGCCCAGCTGGTTTCTGAAATTACTCAGCTTTTTTTTTTTAAAAGACACTACAAATTTGTGAGACTTTTTTTTTTTTTTTTTAAGATTTACAGCTGTTGTTGGTTTTGGACTTGAAAAAATGTAGAATAACACCTCAAGAGTTGATGTGTATCCAGCTACCCCACCCAGTATCAAAGAGCATCAAACCTAGAAAAGCAGCAGTTTTGTCACATTAACACACGGATGTATTTTATGATGCTTTGAAAACGAATAAAACAAACTGCTCTAACTGGTCTTGTTTGCAGTTCCAGGAGTCCTGTTAACACTCTCACAGACGCCTCTTTGCAGTGGTGCTTTATGGGGGAAATCTTTCTTGGGCCACAGGAGATTTTTTTAGTTGCAGTTCCACATGTGGCCACTGGGGCAAACTGACAGATGGCTGCATACGTGAGATGATGCCACACAGACTGAGGCTGAGCGTAGCATCTGCATCCTCACCAGTTGTTGTTGTTGGTTGTTGATCCACGTCATGTTTACAAGGCAGCAGCGTTGTTTGTGTTTTTCACTGTAGAGCTAGTTCGAGATGTTATTCGTTCTGGGACGAGCGACACGGTGTTTAGGCTCTGCTTTGGTGTTCGTATGTGCTTCTCTTTTACAGGACAGGAGGATTTCAGGATATGAGCCGTGAGTTTGGTGAACGCAGAGGTATCTAACGCGTGATTGGCTGGAGTTGCTGCAGCGTGAACTTCACAAAGAGCAGGACTGAGCTGCTATCGTTACCCTAAATTCTGCTTCTTGTTGTGGATTCGGCACACAAAATTGTTATGACCCTGGGTCATGTGGTTTGTGGTGTGTGTGTGTTTTTGTTCGTCTTAGTTCTCTCTCTCTCTCCTCCCCTTCAGTGAATGTGTGTTGCAGGTGGAGTCCTGGGATTGGAGGGTTTGAATCTGACTGAAGCCAGCAGATTGGACGGCCAATCAGCAGAAGCTATTTAAACTCCCGCTGACAGCAATGGGCCTTTTCTCTCCTTTCCCACTCCAAAGACAATGAACCAGCAGTCCTGGTGGTTGTGAATTTGTTGTGTTTCAGTGGTGTGGTAGCAAGCCCTTTTTGTTTTATTCCCTTTCTCTCTTGTTTATGAGTTAGGAGCCAAGGTTAGTTTTCTTGTTGTTTATTTGTTTTATTTGATGAGGGAAGTTCAGGGCTCAAAAGAGATGTTTTGTTTGTTATTATGGGCATAGTTTGACTAAAGCTAACTTTATTTTTGGATTTATTCTATGCTGCTGATCTTTCCTGGGAGTGGGAAGGCGGGGGAGCACACATACCATGTTATGGGACGTAACACAATAACCTGTAACCCCACAAAATAAAAGACTCCTTCATTAATTCCACAGCGGGGAACTTTGCAGTCATAATGTTGACAGCTGATAACACGCCTGTGGACATAAAGCTTGGTTACTACAGTATCAAACAAGTTAGCCAGACATGCTAACAATCGTAGCTTACATTGGAGCAGAAAAAGACGAAGTTTAAGCTATCCTCAGATGTTTGCTGCTGTGTTTTAGGTTTATGAAAGACACAAAGAAGACGCAACCATTCAAAGCTCTTCTCAGAGCCTCATTCACAACACAGAGAAGTGCCAAGCTTGACAGGCCTGGCGGTGCTTGGTTACAGTCAGTAAGCTCTGATTGGTTCAGAGGAGGGTCAATTACAACTTTTTTAGTCCGTATAAAGATCTGCAGCGGCAGTGAAAAAAGAGATGAAGGAAAAACAGGGACAGAAATTCTGGAAAGTATTTTCTGAGGCCGTTATTTAACAGGTGAACACTCTGGGCACGAACAGTCAGCTAAGACCGTGAGTCATCTCATTGTCGTCCAGTGTTTCAAGTTCCTTTGTGGGAAAAGATGCTGAATTAGTTAAAGCAGGAAACAAAACGAACGCCCTCGCCCTGCAGGCTGCCAGAACATTCCTCCGCTTAGCCTTCGCTTGAGACTCTCAATCAGTTCTGGCACAGAGATGTTGCACATATTGGAGTAGGCTGATTGGCTTTCACATCTTGGCGGTGGAAGAGGAAAAAAAAAGGAATGGTTAGTGATTAAATTCACTGGCAGCCTGGGCAACGCAACACAACACAACACACACACTCGTCTGTATTTACATTGTTGGACGGTAATCCTGTTAATGAAAAATGTGCTGGTTTTCACAGCCACTGGCATGGAGAGAGCCAACCCTCTCCTGTGGGAAGGGAGGTGGGATGAGTGTTCCTCCGCCAAAATAAAAGACACATTAATAAGAGAAGAATGTCGCAATCAACTGAAATTATGTTCTGGACACAAAGCGGAGGACGCTGCTCACCTGCTGCTGCACCTGAGTGATGAACCTGTTGTTTGTGAGCAGGTGAAGCTCTGATGTCATGAGACGGCGCAGAGATCTGAGAGTGTGTGTTCTCCTGCAGGGATACACCGATCCAACACACTGTTCCAACTGTGGAAGAGGCTCCAAACACACACACACACACACACACACACACACACACACACACACACACACACACATCGTCCCCCGCAAACAGCACTGCCTCCTTTGGGCTGTGTGCTACGTTCTGTTGTCTTTAGTCTGCCTGGAAATCTCATTATAAGCTCCACTTGAGTTAAGCTCACTGTGTTTGGGTTTACTGAAAGTTGAGTCTATTTTTTATGTCTGTTTGCTTTGCAAACTACAGAGCATCACCGACTGCTTACTTTTTAAATGTAATAGGTTACAGATTACTAGTTATCCTGTGGAGAGTGTAGGAAGTAATGTAACTGTGTTAATCACTACAGCAAAGTAACTCATTCAACAAATGTTTTTCAACTCGATGAAGTTTAAAAGTCCTCAAAACATAAATTAAACTTCACAACAGTACTCAGCGCTGATTACTGTCAGTTCATTTGTCATGAATGGAGATCGCAGCGTTAATATGTCGCCTCCTCGACAGTCGCCGAGCAGAATGTAGAGCTTAATTACACCTTGAACACAGATAAACAACTTGTTGGGGCGGGAGGGAGCTTCATTTACGTGACTGAGTGCAGTTATGTCATCTGTGGGTGTTTCCTCAGGTTGACATCAAGCATTTTCACAGCTTTATACCGCACAGTGCTGTTAGCAGTACACCTGCATGCTCTCCAGTCTGCATCACACAGTCTACCTCCCCTGCTGTGTCCCACAATGCAGAGCAGAGAAGCTCCAGAAGTGCTGCAGGTGTAGCTAGCTGACCAGCCGGCTAGTCCAGCCCACAGACCTGCTGCCCCCTCGCAGACCACCGCAGCCAACACGGCCGACTGCAGCGGCAACGGCAGGGGGAAGCCAGGAAGAGGAAGACAGCTGTCGTTTTCACACTGCTGTTCGTCTGTCATTATATCACATTTTTTATTTAGAAAATAGAAGTAGAAAAACAATATTCCCACCTGTGTTATCCGCTGCTGCTTTGCACAAACACAGCGCGCTCGTTAAGCTAATAGCAAACTGTTAAAATGGTCAACATGGTCGTCACCACACATGCTCTTCATCACAGAGACGAACAAGAAGCTCAGAACAGCCGACGTAAAAGAGAAGAAAAGGCTCAGGATGGACATTTCTATTTCAAGAGGACGGTGCAGTGCGGGGTCATCGTCTATCATCAATTACAAATATTCATAATTCATAACTCCTTCACATGACTTTCATTCCAGATGATGGAGAAACAACAGTGAAGACGCTATCTGAGGTTTTGTATTTTTTTTTTCTGATTTAGGTCCTTAAAGTTCTGCAGAACGAGACTTTTTTGGATTTTTGTTTGTTTTGTTTTTATATCCTGTTACATATGAGTCTTGTCCTGTTAAAACCTCGTATGTTCACACTGGCAGCTTTTCATGAATTAAGAAAAACAGCCCTGTTTTCGGCTTCGGAACAGCTGACTTCTCCTGACATCACCTGGCCTGCAGAGACCTCTCTTCTCCCTCGGAGCTTCTCTGTGTGACTGTGTCTCTGTGATTGTCTGCAGGTGTGCTGGAGTCAGGGTGGAGCCTCCAGCTGCATCTCATCACCCCAATCAAGACCTCTACATGTGCTCAGCTCCGCCACCTCCACCCTGCCAGGTCGTGTCTCGTCTATCAGTCAGTGCTGCGTTCCAGCCTTGCGTTCTGCTTCTGTTCTGGTCTCTGAGTCTTTCAGTTCCCCAGCAGACCTCTCAGGACCTGAACCTCCTCAGTCTGGGTCTGCTTTCTACCACGACCCCCCTTCTCTTTCTTCAATCACCATTTCCTACAAACTCCAACAAATAAATACCTTTTAACTGCTTCCCCGACTGTTTCAGGAGCCTTTGACACTCGCTTCATGTTTTTAAATTGTTCATTCAACGTAAGAATTAAGAAACATTTCTTAATTTCTGTTTATTCAAAGTCACTAAATGTGCCTGTCAGATTTTAATACAGTTCAAAGATTGATATGTAAATGAGTTGAATTTGTTTTTTTAAGCCTGAAGAGGTCAAACTGAGCAGCATTTCCTCCAGAAAAACAACACAGAGAGAAACAAACACACAACATTTCTCCATTAATCACATCCTGACATCACAGATTCATATTTAAACATGCCGCGGGTCCTGACATCCTGTTTGTAAAAATCAATATAACTTTTAAAACTCGCATTTTATTATAACTCTAATTAACTCTCCAAATATGACGTTGCAGTTCCGCTGCTTCATGTGGATTTTGGTTCCATAATACAAATGCTTGAACCACAACAGCTCCACTTGTGGCTTTGGTTGAGGTAGCATAATACACTGAGAACATTTTGGCTGAGATAATCATACTGTAAAATATTTAATATCAGTGCAGCCAAGCTGGGACTCGGAGCAGTGACAAATATCCCTCTCTGAAGTTTCATCAAAATCTGATCAGCAGCATCCAAGATATTGTGTGTGACAGACGGAAGGATGGAGGGATGGACGAGTGCCGACCCTCAGTCCCACTGCGGGGGGCAACAGTGCTACCAACGGCTAATTAATCAAATTATATGACAGATGGTGTAGAGGAACTATTTCCCCCACAGGACGCTTTTAGATGAGCCACCGGCCTCGTGGTGAAGCTGAGCGTCAGCACTTGACTGAAGTCCTTTCATTCTGTCCAATAAGAGAGGGAAGCCTTGGGAGAGAAAAAAAGGCCAGCATTAGTGGAGGATTGGAAGAGAGAAAGAAGAGAAGAATGGTGGAAAAATATTGCTCTTTCCCTTTGGATGTGATATGATCGCAGTCTGGTTATATTGCTTTGTGGAATATTGCTGGAGTGCAGAATTAGATTGGGTCTACCCCTCTGGCTTCCATGATAAGGCCTCAGGAAAAGCAGCTTTGAATCGATCCGTCAGACAAAAACGGGACGGCGGAAACATAAACAGATTATGGACCTTTGAAATAGCTTCATTTCCAGGCAGGAGACACACCCACAGCCCCCCTCCCCTCCTCCTCAAGCTGGGAAGAGGCCACCTTTAGCGGTGCCACCCTCACGACGACACTTTGTCATGACATGAAATGCATTTATTTGACATATTGGGATTATAACTCACTTATTTGGCTGAGCACATCTTCGGCGGTGACAGATAACCTTGTTGTACATCACCTGAGTCATCTCTCGCACTCGTTTGAAGTACGTAGGCTCAAAATAAAAGCTCATATGAAAACCAGACTCCTCCAGGTGGCTTCCCTCCAGGAAGTTAGCAGCGGAAAAATCACTCCTGACACGTTGATGGTGTAGTTTGAGAAGCAGAGCAGAGTTTTGATGTAGCTCAGGTTTAGGTGGTTTACTGAAGAGAACGATGTAATTACCCCCCAAAAAACTGTCTGGTTGAGTTTTCAGAAAAGTCATCTGTTCTGTTAAAATGTGTGAAAATGAAAGAAAAATAAAATGATGAGCAGACGCAGACGCCAATCCCAAAAAGTTTGCTGTTCGTAATTTGCACAGTCTGTGAACTTTGACGGGTCATCCATCTTTAAAAAGAAGTCTTCATTTATGTGAAGCATTTAAAGAGAGATGACAGGAAATGATGGGGGGGGGGTATAAAAGGCTGGGTCCAACAGCACTCTGGATAATGTGGTCCTGATGCTAAAGTTAGCATTAATAACATGTTTTACAACGTTTGCTCATTACGCACTGTGGTCAAGGTGTGTGATGATGTCACTGCGATCAACACCTGTCTGCCAGGTGGTGAACTGATCCATCCATCATCCAGAATCTGCTTCAGCAGCTTTAATTCACAGTTATTTATTCATGTTGAAATAACACTTCCATGTTTATGTAAATACAAATGCTTGTCTCCTTCTCTTGCTACACGGTCCACTTGTCCATATAAGGACATGTTGAACAGGAAGTGCCATATATGGAAGTGCCATATATGGTCGTCTAAACAGTGTTCTGAGGTGTTTTATCCTATGAATGAGCCTATTTTGCACAAACAGATGTAGAATAGTTTGGGTTTATCGCTGCATGCAGGGTATGTATGCACTCTTACACATGACGGGGGTCCCTGGCTCCAGCTGGTCCGGCGAGCCCTGGGTCCCGACTTCCCTCCCCCGCCCCACCCAAACTGTCACCAAGTCAGTCGGCTCACCTGGTTGCAGAGAAAACAAAAAAAAACTGCGTTATCCTTTTCTTCCCAGCTTTTTTGCAGTTTACTGCTTCTCAAGGAGGAGGAGGCGGAGGAGCAGGAGGAGGAGGTGAGGGGGTTAAAGCTTAGTACGGAGAAAAAACCTTCCAGATTTATTGTGAGGAAAAGGCAGCAGGACGTCGTCGTCAGAGCTGACAAAACAGATCCAATATTGCAGCCTGCTCCCTCTAATCTTATGAGTGGTCGGGGAGCGAGGTGATACCGCAGATAAAAGTAAATCTACTTGGCAGCGAAGATTTGCTGTCCTCATTTGTTTGTTGTGTGCGAGGCACGAGAGAGTATTAAGAGCTGCAGCTCGCTCTGCTCGGAAATTCTCCCCCAGTACCAGAAAAAACATCTGACAAACTGGGAGATAAATTAGGACTGTGGCCATCGCTGTAATGGCGGGATGATGGCTGAATTGTTTTCCCGGGGCAGAGTCGGCTCTTATTTTCCCGGCAGGAAGCTTCTCTACCTGATTAGCGAGCAGAAAACCTGCTGAACAGAGTGAGCGAGCCGAGTGTGGGCGACAAACAGAACAGAGCTGCTGCTTCCTGCTAAAGGACACACATGTTGTGTAACGACAGCACACCAGAAAAACACCTGATAGTTAACCAGGTTCTCTCTCTCTCTCTCACACACACACACACACACACACACACACACACAGAGTCAAAATGTGCTCTAACGAGTTCCCATGGTTCAGGAGCTTTGTCACATCCAGCAGAGGACCGTCAGTCAGTCCGCTGAGCCCCAAGAGCCTCCACAGTACTGTCAACTGTACCAACATACTGTGATCACTACTGCAATACTGCAAAGGTACTTCAAACTGCACTCGGCCCATATGGAAGCTGTGATGGATGCCGTCAGACAGCAGACCGTTCGGCTTCTTTTCCTTGTTTTGTCCATCTTTTGTGCCAGTCACTACAACACTGGACTCAAAGAGTTAACAGCTGAGATCAGGTGATGCGATGACATCACTTTAAGAAGTCAGACGGGTCAGAAATACGAGCGGTCAGACAGTCAGACAGACAGGAAACAAACCAACAACGCTGACCGATGCTGTACTTCCTGTAGCTGTGCGCACACAGTTTCCTGTTCAACGATCAATTATTAGCAACATTTTCAGGTGTAAACACCTTGAACTTTATTTGATCTTCTAGATAAACTGTCAACAATGTTTGTTGTGATTATTGAAGATGGAAACAATGACAAAAGCTACAGAATGAATCCCCGAAATGTAATAAATCAAAAATCATCCTTCTAGTAGCTAATTTATTCTTTTTAAAAGGAGCAGGGTGCTGATTCTGGACCAGTCTGCATGCTTCCTTCACTCCGGTCTGCCTCGCCTCGTTTTTACAGATTTATTCAGTGAGTTAAGTTCAGGTTTACTCTTTGTGTGTTATTTTTCTCACAACATTATATTTCCACAGAAAAACTCAAGGAAAAGCTTGAACTGTGCCTCATGTGAAGGTTGACACTTGCTTCCTGCCAAACCATTATTCTCCTCAGTACCCATCGCTGGTTGAACTGGCCTAACAGGACCATTCATGCAAATGACATACAAATTACAGCTTTCCTAAAGCGACTGTAATCACTGTGTATCAAGATCCAGTGTGAGAGCAGTGAGAGAGGTGTCTCTGCTGCAGAGTTATCAGCCGGATCTGCAGCCCTCTGGACTTTATGGAGCTTTTAAGTGAGTTTCAGCTCATTGTTTATCTCTCCGGCCACAGCTCTGCTGTTTCGGTTCACCGTCACCGCTCTCATCGTGTCGTTTTCAGCCGCATCAAGCAGCTGTTTGCAGAGAAAAAGCTGTAAAAAGCCACTGTACCTCAGCAGGAAACGGCAGAAATATGTAGTTAGAGACCAGCTGGTGAACATAGTGGAGCATTTAGCAGCTAAAGTGACAGATATGGCTCTCAGGAGCCGGTGGAGACCAAAAACAGAGCTCAAAGGGAGAGAACACTGGACACACACTGCAAAGCCTCATCAGGTCTGTCATTGTTCAGAGTTAAGACATCAAACGTTTCACTGCCACCTTTAAAAACCTGCACAATGTGAAGGTTTAATCCTCAAAAGACATATTTTGGATGGAGTATAAAAGAGTGGTGATGAGTGACATTTAAAGTCAAACACAAGACGAGATGTTTTATGGCTGCAGCTTACCATCAAGGTATGGTTTTACGCACATTTCCCCTGAATTCAGCTGATGTATCTGCTGTTTAAGATGAAGCCCTGTGAGTTTCATTAATGCTTGAGCTTTGGAGCGTCTGATGGGTCTGATCCCAGTTGTTTGGCGGCAGCAGTTTAAAGCTTAAAGCCAGGCTGAAACACACCATCCACGCTGTGGATACTGTGGACTGTAACAGGTTTTCCTCCGAAGCGACGAGCTGCTTCAGTGCAGCGTGAACGACAGTTTCATCACCCACAGGAAATGGGGCTTGTGATTTAAAGTGACGCTGAAAGCAGCCATTACTCCGTCAGTGCTTGAAACTGATCAGGGCTATGATCGCCGCTGAAAAACGCAGGAAAGCACCAGAAAAAAAAGGTTATGGGAGATGAAATTCTCTGCGGTGGATTCAGTCCTCACTCGCTCTGCCTGCATCTTTACCGGATGATGAAAACAGAGTTGGAGGTGAAACTATCTTCCCCTGAAGTGCTCCTCCTCTTGAACCTGAGCTGCTGCAGAAACTCCAGAAGATACCGCTGTTCGAGTGATGAAGAGGAGGGAGGCTGCCGCACCAGACTCAGTGGGAAGAAGACATATTTGGAGGCTAAATGTTCTGTGCTCTTATCTGTCCTAGAATGAAAAGCTGTTGCTTCTCCTGTTTGTATTTGCTGTGAATATGCCGGCGTCGCTGGAGAGCAGCGCCACATTGGCCCAAAAGTCTTTTCTCCTGTAAAAGTGACACATGAAACAGGATGTAAATCCCACCTTTGTGTGTCTCTCAGTCACAAACGCTCACACTCTGCCGTCAGCCTCTTGAAGCAGATAATTGCAGTGATTTCATCTCCCTGCTACTTTTTTTTCTTCAGACTATCTTTGGTGTGACATTGGATGACACCAGTATTTTTCCACCTCTTGGCAGACGACTCGGGCAGTGAAGACAGTGAGAGACGCTTCCAGCTGGTTTTGATTTTTTTCAGGAGTTTATTTCCCCCGAAAAACAACTCACATCACACGCTGTCAGACGCTAATGTAGGTTAGCTTACAAGCTAACATTACGGCTACGAGCGGCGCATAATGCAGCTGACATCAGTGTTCTCTCTGCTGATGTTTGAACACATAACGGTTTAGTGCTCAAATATTAAAGGACGCCCACCTTCACCAGCAGTTTGGGCTTTGAGCAGCCAATCAAAACATGAAATACTGTCTCAGTGATTTATGCTTTAACATGAACTTACCTTGTCAGCTTCATTTTTTAGGCTGTGATTGGTCCATTCTTGGATTACATTTGCTGAGAGAGACTGTCATACATGTGAGATTAAAGACCAAATATGAGCAACTGAAACCTGCGAGCAGGTGAAACCAGGTGATACCCTCAAGTGAAGGCTCATTGGTAACAGGTGAGAGTATCATGACTGGGTTTGAAAGGGGCATCCTGGAAAGGCTCAGTCGATCACAGTGAGGATGGAGCGAGGTTCACCACTTTGTGAACACATGATTGGATGAAGGAGATGAACACATGGACTGAGGGACACTTCGTAAAGCTGTTGTCAGTGAACACAGTTTGATTGGAAATGAATACACTCTGTTTTTATTCATGTTTTACACACTGCTCCAACTTTTTTAGTCTAGATTTCACATTTTCAGGTTCTTCTGGTTGCCGTTTTTTTTTTATAACCAAAAAATTCTGGGAAAAATGTTTTCCTCCTCTCACAACTCGCCAACATATTTGCATGCAAACCTTTGTCCCTGCAGAAAACAACTCTTTTCTCAGAAGTTGAAGTTGTACTTGTTAGAAACTCCCTCACACAAACGCATTCACGCTGAGTCACACTCTCTATTTCTTTCTCTGCGAGCGTGGTTTCAGTCTCCATGCCAGACTCTTACCGACCTCGCAGTTAAGAAACAAAACTCACAAACTGAATGAAGAGATGCAATGCCCGCTGTAGCAGCACGCAGCGACACAGTCCGCCCACCTCCATCTTGCCCAGGATGCTGAGAGGTCCGACGAGCAGCCGGCTGACTCTGCACACAAACACTTCAGCGACAGAGGAGCTCCAGCACGGCGAGCTGTCGAGAGGAGCTTCGCTGTCGGAGCTGGAGGTGAGTCACCGCGGCTCCACCATCACCTCTGAGCACAGACAAACAACAGGTGGAAGCAACGGCAGGAAAAGGCCAGAGGAGCCGAGCTGGAGGACTCCGAGACAGGAAGAGGAAGTGAAGAGCATGTTTACCATCGAACAGGTGTTTGTCTGACGTGCTCAACCTACATGCAACCAGAAAAAAAACACGAATAACCATCAGAATTTAAAGGAACTTCATCTGTCTTGTGAAAAAAAAAACGTGTTCGTCCTCAGGGGAGCAGCACATTTCATGCAGATACACAAATATGGAGCACGAGATTTGGCCTGATGGTGACGCCTGAAGCTGGAAACATCTTCACAAAGGAGAAATCGACATTTCCTTAAAGGCTGCTGGGCGACGCAGTTAAGAAATGAACTTCCTGTCGTGCTTTTTGTGACCTGCACAAAAATACTGGGCTCACTTGACCCGCACGTTGGGTCAACACGGCAAAGACAGAAGGCAAAGAAAAGATGTGTGAGCCTCTAAAACGGGTCAAACCTCATACGGTCAGATGAGTCATTCTGCACTATATTACTGTTAAGTGGGTGAGTGCATGTTCAACTCACACCAAGTGAATTCTGGGAGGGGTCTCCTCCTCCGTCTTCTCTTAAAGCCTTTTTATGTCTCGTGTGAAGAACTTTTAATTGCTTTGTTGAAAGTTGCTCTACACATAAAGTTACCTAAATAAATGTGCACTGTACATGAAGCTCTGAAGAGGAGCAATGTAAAGAACACCAAAGGAGAACTAACCTCACTGCAGGGTTTGGTAAATATAGTGTGTTCCAGTGTTGTGCCTGAACGCGTTCATTGAAGGATAGTTCATGAACTCGTTCATTCTGGTGTCTGTGAACGGCTCGCTCTCTCAGTTTAACTTCGTTCAACAGAGTGCCAGATTTCTATAGATCCTCCCAGGTGAAAACCCAGCTAAAACACACTGTAAACAGGCCTCAGTATGTAGCGGAAAAAACACCCAATCTGGCAACACCAGCCACCAGTGTCGCACCGCCGCATCATCAAAACAAAAAGCAGCATGGAGACGTCGTATGATCATTTAAACAAGTTTTATGACAAGGTCGGTGAGGATGGAAAAATCTTACATTTCTGTGCAAACTTTGCCGGCTTTCAAAAAGAAAATCCACACTTCAGTCACATGGGGTGAAAGCTGCAGCTGCTGCTAGTGCGGACTGAATGGACAGCAACAAAGCATCAAAGCAACAATGGGGAGATGCTGTCCCCTCAATGCTGATGTGATTCAAAACTGGATATGAAGATGAAATCTGACGCACAGTTACAGTTAAAACTGATAAAATAATTGCTGTCTGTGGTTCTATCTGGGCTGTGGCAATAATTCTGACAAATAATAGCTCGCAGCAACATGTGGAAAAAAAGAACTATGAACGAGTTCATTTTAAAATTTGTGAACTGAACTTTGAACTAGCTCATGTAGAAAGTGAACTTTCCCCACACTGGTGTGTTCCTCTCATGTTTTGTCATCTCACAAATTTTAAGATGTTCACACCGGCTGGTTTGTCTTCACAGAGATAGCAAACATCCTGCAAAAAAACAACCTAACATCAGGAGTTTGAAGGTTTTAAAGGTATATAACAGCTTGGTTTGATGGAAAACAACTTCCTGCCTGCAGAGGTAGCTGGAAATGGTTTAAAATCTGAAAAATTGATGTAAAAATCTGAACTTGTTGTGCAAATATAAGATAATAAGAAAATGATTTGAACAGCCATCCTGTCTGACACAGGAAACACTCATTTTTGTGAAACTGTGAGACTTAGATTGGTTTAGTGCGAAAGAATTGGACATTTGTTTAGGCATGATAAATAATCCACAGAGCAAGAAATTTACCAATAATTTCAAGACTGTTAAGTGCAGGATGCTTCCTCTCTGCAGCCTCGGCCTGGCAGACGTCCACTGTGCTAACAGTCGTCACTGTGATATAATGTGACAGTGCCAGAAAAGCCTCAGATCCAAATCAGCTCCGGAGTGACTCACGGAGACCCATAAAGCAGCTCGCTGAATACACACCGCTGATTAAAGAGGCCGGCGGCGACCATAAATCCTCCCTTATTTTAAAGGACAATTTGGTTTCTGTTGTGGAAGCTGTAACGCGCCCCGATGTCCAATCTGACCTCAGCATATGTGAGCTGTGAGCGGTGCTTATGGCTCACACGTTCCACAAACCCTCAAAAAACCAGCAGAGTCAGGAGCTTCTTCAACAACTCGCAGGAGGAGGAGGAGGAGGAGGAGGAGGAGGAGAAGATGAAGCCGGCGATCCAGATGATTGATACTTCAGCGTATCTCATCGGCCATCATGTCTGGCGCTGCAGATGATAGAGCCGCCGGCGAGCTGAGAGGCTTTTAGCCGCTGGACGGGTCAAACGCCCCTATTGTCATGGTAAAAGGCCGGCGTAAATCTCCCCGCCGCCGCTGCTGCCCTGCCAGCTGATCAATACTGATCTAAAAGTGATGAATGAGAGCCCGATGGACTCCATCTTCCCGGCGGCAAGATGGAGAACAACTTATCTCTCTCTCAGCAAAGGGAAGGAGGGAGCGAGGTCAGAGAGATAAAGCAGAACATCTTAAATACGTCGTGTACGTTAAGCCGGGCTCAGACGACTGTTTTAAAATCCTCACCGGTGAAATCGAGCGGCGTCGCACGCACGACGGCAAACTTCACAGATTCTTCTCTGTGATCTCAAACGTGAACATCTGGTCACGTGACCTCATGGAGAAGCAGATGGAAACAAAATGGAGAGTGACGCTTTGCAGTGAGAAAAAAAAACACTGTTGGAGAGGCGTACGATGCTAGCTAGCGTTAGCCTAAAGGGCTGGAATGTTAACCGTTGCTTGGCGACACCATCCTCTAGATGTAACCATCTAGATTTCAACCCCTGATTATCAAACGTGCATGAACTTACCCGGTCAGGCCTCTCTGCAGTTCAAGGCTGGATCTGTCAACCCCTCACAGCTCCAGAACATCAGGACCGACCAAGTTCCCAGACCAGCAGGCCTGAATCAGGGATATCTGCTGTGAGCCCGGCTTTATATGGAGCTGTTTTAGCCTCACTGATATCACAGAGGTTCACAGCCGAGCTTTAACCTCATCTCACATCCAGTGTTCCAGAGGTCAAAGGTCAGAGGAGGACGGTGTTGTCTGCTCTCTGAGAATAACGTTTTCACTTTATTTAACCAGATTAAAGTCTTATCGACTTTAAAAATGTGTTTTTCAACTGACCCACAGCTCACTTCCAGCTGTCGGCCTTTGTTGCATGTCACACCTCTTTCTGTCTCTGTCTCATGTCTCACCCAAAACAACATAAACAACATAAACACAAACAATATCCAGTTCAGATTTTCAAACTAAATAGAAGAAAAAGATGTTTTCCATGAGGTGTGATCTGAAGTTTCTGTGAAAAGGTCTTCAGATGTTACTCGCACATCAACAGGTCGGCCGTGTTTCAGCCATGTTTTCCAGTCAGCAGCTGGCTGGCAGGTTTGCGCTACAGTGAGCTTGACGACGACGTTTCATCTGCGGCCTCGACACCAGAGTGAAACAGCTTCAGTGAAACAAGTAAAAGTGAATATTTAATGAGTAATCATCAGTGTTTCTGAAGGCCTCCTGTGGAGACCCTCAGGCTGTCTGAAGCTGAAGCTGTTGATGGTGACACACATGAACGTTTCCTCATTGAGTAAATGTCTCTTGTCTGATCAACGTGGCCCCTGTGGTGAGTCCCCTCTGGACCCCCACTCGTGTCCTGAGGAGCAGCGGGACGTGGATTTGATCTACTGTAGAAGAAGAAGCGCAAAGTCAAGGTGCGTATGGAGAGTTAGTGCAGATGAGAAATGCACATAAAAACGTTCCTCCGTTCACTTCCATCCTAATTAAAAAGAGTCTCTTACAGCTCAGCTAGAAGCCATTAGTGACCTCAGGAGCCTGTATGAAGCAGATGGACCCTTACTACACCCAGTGGGACCCTCGTGGACGTGGAGCACACTGACGTAGCATCAATAAAAGGCCGGTGTGACAGTTCGACTCAGGCATTACAATGGACATCAGTTGTTTTCTCATTCTGAGCTCTCGAGCTGCATTTTCCTGAGACGAACCCTCCTCTTCATCCACCCGCCCACACATAATGATAAAGGCCATGAATTGAAGCCATAAATTACCTCCTAACATTGAAGAGTGTGATGATTAATCACTCCACCAAGTCTCCACTGAGGAGACACAAAGATGTGTCTCCTGGTGCCAAACAGCTTCTCTGTTCGCCGCTGATGATTTACAGCACGTCCGAGCGCCGGCGTTCAGCTCGGCTGCATCAGAAAACTGTTTGGAGATGCCAAACTGACAAAGAGCACAAGACAAAGTCCGCCGTACCTGTGAAAAGCCGCAATATGGACACGTTTCGCCGATGACGATGACGGCGCTCGCTCCCGCTTCTTTCAGTTGCAATAATGGCCATCCGGTCAGTGACGTCCTCCATAAATCAAACAGAGTGCCAGTTTGTTTACCCGTCGGGGTTGGGGAGAGGTCTGAAACAGCAGTATCTGTCCCAGCCAGCTGTTCGCTCCCCTTCTGTCTCTCTGCAGTCTCGGCTAATCTCGGCTTTCCAACTTTCTTTAATTCTGCTCCTGCATTGTCCTCCTCATAAAGAGTTTGGGGCAAACTTTACCTCTGCGCTGGAGACGTCTCTGCACACCGTCTGCTATCTCTGCGCCGGAGTCGTGACTCTATGTGCTCTCGTTAATTCACTCCCTTTCTGCTTTTCCTGGAAGAGCTCAGAGGAAACTGTTGATTTAACGAAGTGGGGGTTGTGGGTAAATAGGTACCTACTTGACTTGTCTGTGTGTGTCCTGTGTAAACAGCGGCGTCGACACCAGAGGCTGCCTGCGTTCACACGGCGAGCTCGCCAGGCGTTCGCAGGCCGCGCTGTTTGGATTCCAGTTGGAGACAGAAAAATTGCTTGTTTTCTGTTTTTGGATTCTTCTTTTTTTGGTCTGCAAATAATTAAACAACCGCGGTTTCGCTGTAAGTTTTGTTGCAGGGTCATCATTACATCAGCTCTCCTGTCGTTTTCCTTTCCATGGCTGAAGATCCCGTGCAGCCAGACTTGATTCCACAGAAGGAGTGGGAGTGGGTGGAGTAGTTAACATGATGGCTTAAAATATACTGACTCAACATTAACTCCTGGTGTGCTGCACTGAAAACACTCGATTGTGGTGCATTCATCACAAACCTGCTGCCCTGTTTTTTTAAGTAGAAACTTTATTAAAAGCTTCGTTTTCGCTGGTGGAAAACGTCATCTTAGGCCAAGATGCAGACAAAAAGATGCATTTTCAAGTGTATCCACATTAATTTAGACCTGGTCTGTTCTGATGAGATTTCTTCAGTGTTTTCCACATCCTGCCGCTCATCCACCCCCCCGAGCCGGAGCTGCAGGGCCTGGCCGGGCGACACAAGCTGCAATTGATTCAAAATCCTTAGCGGCAAAACAGACAAAGGGGTCATCTATTATCCTCGCCGTCCTCGCCCCACGTCTCCCCTCTCTCCTCTTGCCTCTCCTCGACCCATCTTTGGCGGTCACCCGTTAAAAGGAAACTCTGGGGACGTCACGGAGCTCTCTGCACCGCCGGCCTCGCTCCACTTCTCCGAGGCCGGGGGCCGGGGCTAATTGGCGGATCCACCAGGGAGCCCTCCAACCGCCAAGCCGCCCAGCCAGGGAGCCCATTTGCAAGCATGTGATCTCTCAGTGAGAGCCAGAGACTGAGGAGGAGGAGGAGGAGGAGGAGGAGGAGGAGGAGGTCGGGGGATGCTGGTGGGTCTAGAGGACATAGGAGAAGTGATTCCCATGAGATGTGTGGGTGGCAGAAGTAAGGGAGGGGGAAACTTCTAAATCACTCTCTGAGCTGTGAAATGGCTCTTTCGGCCCTTTTGCACACACTTCAAATATATTTTTTTATAGACCAATAAACAACATTATCTCTGATTGTCTTTCGGACCCCTTGTGCGACCATATTTTTGCCGGGGGGGGGGCTGATGTGAAGCATGGCAGCATTCAAAGCACACGAGCTGTAGCGGAGGGCAGAGGCGCAGGCAGAGGGCCTCAGCAGAGACTGTGGGTAATTGACAGGCAGTGCTAGACTGCTTTGTGAGCTCCTTTACCAGCAGCTCTTTGTGTTTATCAGCGCGGCCGATCGATGGTCATCTTAACCCCGAGAGAGAGAGGCCAGGATGGATGAAAAGTAAAGACTCCTCTTTTGTTGTCCGGGCTGCTCTGTCCAGCGCCATCGGCAACGCTCCCAGAGGGCCCTGCTCACAAAAATATGAAGGAGTGAAACCATGACAAAAAGCGAGAATAAATCCTTCTATTTTTTATCCCCAGTATCCCCCAGTGCCCCCCGACTCTCTCCTTTTAGAGGAAGCGCTTTCAAATATTTTGGTTGGGCTCTCACTTTGAGCCTCTCTTCAGTGACCCATTTGGGTCCGGAGGGGAAAGCGAGCAGAGAGGAGCCGGAGGAGCGAAGCCACAGTGTGACACAGTCGGATTTGATCATGCAAGCCAATGCAAACTATGAACCACAGCAGCACACAGCTGCTGCGCTGTGCAGTCCACTGCTGCGTCCTTTATGGTGAACTCTGTGTTTTTGTGTTTTTTCTGCTCCGCCTGACAGAGCGAGCGTCTGCAGCATCGTGGACGACTCAAACTTTTCTGGTCTTTTAAAGATGTTTGGGGAATCGTCACGTTCGCCGCGTTAACATCACTTTAATCTGTGGCATTCCCATCAGCCTCAGCTGTACGCTGTGCTGAGTGATTAACGCTAGCACGCTACCCGCTAAACTCAAAATGATACCTGTTAGCATCAGCAAATTAGCATGTTCACTCAGAGTATGCTAACATGCTAACACTTCGCTCACATCAATGAGCTGCTTTTTCAGTTTTTCTCGATTTTATTCATCATGGCGTCCCGGCTTTCCAGGAACATTTTAAAGTGTGTTAAGAGATAAAATTCACGTTGGTGATGTTTGTAACTGTGACGGTGTGATTGTTAGACCTGGTGAAGTGAGTTATATCGTGGAGAAACTGGATTCTCTGTGCTGCTTGTGTGTTTTTCTGGGTTTGCATGTTGGACTATCTGACTCAATGTTATCTGTGTTATTAGTGCCAGTAGTCAAAGACAAAGCTAGTAAAATACAATGCTGCTTGCACAGATTCATGAGTGGATGCAGTGAACGAAGTTTGAACAGAAGACGTAACACTACCATATTCATGTGTTTCCTGGATGCATCCAAACCGTTTGACTGAATTCATCCTGTTGAATTCTTCGTTGACCTACGACAGCGAGGGGTCCTCTGCCTCTGTAGTCATGGTATTCAGGCTGGATGCAGTAAGAGCTTATGCAGCCTTCCTGCTGACCAATGGGACAGACAGGTGGAATCCTGTCACCTGCTCTCTTCAGTCTGTTTGGACGATCTCTCTAGAAAGTTCAGAGGATGATAGACTGGATGCATTTTGGGGGGGTGGTCCTATTAACCATCTGCTATATGCTGATGACTAAGCGGTCCTGCCTCTTTAAGCGCTGGCTTACAGTAGCTACTTGGACTCATTCATATGCCTCCAGACGATGTTTAAACAGCCGTTTCTTGAGCCTCCTGCACTCCACTGTGCAGCCCACTCACTTACATCCAGGCAAAAATGAGGCTTCAGGCAGCATTTAATGACGCTCGCTCGGGCTCCCAAGATGGACAAGTGCGAGCAATATGTTTGCGACTTGTAATGTTCCCACCTTTCATGCTGTGCTGAGGAACTGAATGTACAAATTCATGTGTCGATTAACTGGTTCAAAAATGATCTTGACGGCGTTAACTGAGCCAACACGAAGTGACGGACAGTCACACTGGAACAGACGTCTGCGTGCGCCTCAGTCGCCGCTGACTGAACTGAATAAGAGCAGCAGCAGTCTCATCCAAGCTCGTCACAACCTTCGTGGCCATTTTTCTGTCTCCGTTTGTCTTCCTGCGGCGTCCCAACTCTTAATCCCACCTGCAAGCTCTGAAACAACGACTTTCCTCCCGATTTTCAGAGTTTTATAAACAGTGAAATCCTGCTTTTGCATGAATGCATGAGCCAAAATAATCTAATGATATCGTATATAAGAGGGGGCATTTTACTGCACTGAGTACTTTTACTACTCTGAGTACATTTCCTGATTATACCCACAGACGTCTCCTGTGGAAACACTTTAATGCAGGACTTGAAGGCACCCAAAGACCTGTCAATTAAAAGGGGTGTAGTGTCCTTCAGGTGTGTGTTATTTAACTGATCTGCAGCCCATGGATCCAGATCTAACACACACACACACACACACACACACACACACACACACACACACACACACACACACACACACACACACAGGCACACACAGGCAGCAGTTTTCAGCTGAGCTCAGCAGTCGGAGGCTCAGTCGTCTCTCAGTAACTTTGATGGACAGAAGACGCTCGTCTCCTGTCTGTTAAATCACATCTAAAGCTCTTTAGACAAACGGCTCTCGTTATGTTTTCCTTTTACGTCTTTTATTCCTGTTGCATTTGGCCCTTTTATTCGTCTGTAAACTGGATTTACTTCTTTCGCTGTTCATCTCAGTGGTTTTTATTTAGTCTCGTCTTCAGTAACACACTTTGTAGTCACCATTCTGACAAGTGGAGCACCAATAAAGTTGATTAAATTTACTGGCTGACAGTGTTTGGAAAGCACAGGCAGCTGTCGGCTCCAATGAAGACTTCCTCTGACAAACCCAACCAGCGTCTTCACTCGCCTGCTGATTTAGAGGACATTAATGTTGGACCGTCAGAGTGGACACGGATGTCTCACAGAGACGTTCTGTGTGCATTCACTTCAAAAGATTTGGTTGAATTAAGTGAATTAAGCTCATGTTGTGATCTGTCTCTGCATGAAACATGAGGGGAGAAATTCTAATTCTTGTGTTATAACAGGGACTAATTCATCCAAATTAATGAATTTGGCCTTTAAATAACAAGTTGTTTTGAAGTATGATTCACTGAGACGGCCAAAACTGAAAAGCTCTGAGAGCTCACCTCTCCGAACGCACATCAATCCTCAACATTATTTCTATTTTTTATCAGAAATAATATTGAGAAATTTGCATCCGGATTCAGACGATCGTGGATTACATGTGCCTGATGATTTTCTTATTTATTGAAATTAATGCAGTAGTAGCTGAAGAGGAAACATTTCAAGCGTTGGTTCCCTCACAAATACTTGGACTCAGTCACTTGTTTTTCTGCCTTTTGCCTAAATTTCTGCCAAATTTCTTTAAAATCTGTCATGTTTTTGAGATATCCTGCTTACAAAGAAAGAAACAGAACGAGAAATGTTCATTTTGAGAAAAATAAACAATGAAAACAAACGCTGAGCTGCCAGCGTGTCGCTCAGTGACCTCTCGCCGTCACTTTTTAAGAAACTTTTTCAAAGGACAGTCTGATTCAGTCTCACTCCCGATACATATTTTAAGCTAAACTTTGATCTTTTCCCGAACCGAACCACGTAGCTTCGTTTCACAAAGTTAACCATGCGAGCGAGCTTTAGCTTTAGCAACATGTGGAGCTCTGCGCATTGAAAATGAGGCTAAAGGGGTCGTGACCAAAGAGAGGCTGGACGCCAAAACGAACCCGGACGTGTGAAAAATAATGTCAGTCCTGTGTGAAGTGATAAACCCAAATTTAACACTAGTCAGCACAAGAGGCGCCATCTTTGGGCTTCGATTGACTTTAATGGAAAACACGTGAGTGTAAGAGCTGATCTTAATATAAAGCCTGAATTAATAAAGTTTTCCTGATGTAAAAGTGTTTACCGTGTCAGTGTGAAGCTCTCTGAATCGATGCATCAGAAGAAATCAAAACATGATCAGAAAATGACACTTATGTCAGGAATTTCACGGAGAGCAGCGTCGGTATCACGAACAGCAGGATAACTGAAGCAGAAACTGATGTTTGTATATTTCAAACAGGCGAAATATGACTTGATTTAAGGAAATTAGATTCAGGAATGGTACATTTGAATAGATGACCTTTTAGTGTTTCGAGGGAACAATCTGATTCTCTGTTTGATTCAATATTTTATTAGATTTTGTTTATGGTGCCGACATTCCTGCTTCATCTTGCAGCAGATAAAAGCGAACCTCCAGAAGTCTTTTCCTCCTGTTTTCCACGTGTCTTCATCCTCGCGCTCATCCCCAGCAGCTTCTGCCAGCTTTATTTTCTAATTTTGGCGGCGAGGTCGAGCCTCTGACCTGTTACTTGTCGTCGTAGCGGACGAGCTGAACTGAAGCTATTCTGCTGCAGGGTGTTGGGGGGTTAACACTTCTACTCCACTACATCTCCTCGTCTGGCTGCACTGCGGCCTTTTGTCCTTGTCTTGTCCGCTGACAGGAAGTGGCGGTCGGGGGCTGGTACCTGCCACATACTGTGACATGCTCACAAAGCGAGCCGGGACAAGCAGATTTGGTGAGATTCACAGAAAGAAAGACCATGCGGGGAAAAAAGGTTTTCACGCTGAAAGATGGCGCCGTCCGCGGCCGCTATCAGCAGCTCTTTGTTGCTGGAGAAAAGCCAGCAGGTTTCCTCCACTTTATCTGATGGACAGACGTACAATCTCGCCGCCGCTGCCGCCGCCATCTGTGGTCAGACAAATCACTGGGGTCGGACTGACCAAACCACGGCCTCTCCTTTTTAACAGCAGGCTCACAAAGCCCCGTCAGAAGCCGCTGTTTAATACCACATCATAGCTGTCTGCTATCTGCCGGCGGCCTCGGTGCAGAGAGGAGTCAAACCCACAACCGCTAATCACAGCAGCAAGATCTGCCGCCGGGACACCGCGTCCAATAAGAACCATCAGAGTCTGCTGGCGGGTCGAGGTGCTGCTGCGAGTTCAGACCAATTTAAAATGATTATGAGTAACCATCACAGAAGAACACGTTCATGGGAGCTGCAGTTTTTTATGTCCACAAAGTGTGATCCTTGTTTAACTCTGCTTGAATCGATGTTTGATTTGCTGTCAGTTTGTCTGAGAATTTGGAGGTAAACTTCAGGCACATGCTGTGCTTTACTTACAAACACTGAAGAAGAAGAAGAAGAAGAAGAAGAAGAAGAAGAAGAAGAAGAAGAAATTCTTTCCAGATATTTTATTATGTGAAAAAACGCTCCATCTCTCTCTTGCAGATGGTCAAATTCTCAGTTTTGTTTCTTCTTCTTCTTCTTCTTCTTCTTCTTCTTCTTCTCTTCTCTGTTTATTTATATTGTGACCTCTGCTCCTTCTTCTCTGTTTATTACAGCGTAACGTGTCATGTAGCTTACACTGCCACCAAAACTCTGCTTTGTGTGTTCAAGCTTATTTGCTCCAGATCAGGAAACCCAGCTACTTCATTTTCTCTCTTCTTTTCAAAATTTACGTCCAAATTTTCAACATTTAGCTGGAAACTCCTTCGACCTTTGCAGAGGTAAGCGTCGAGGAGACATCAGGACGGGAGAACATAGCAGGTATATTCATGATCCATCCAATCAGGGTCAACACACCCTGCATTACAACACATTAACACCAATCACCAGCCATTATCACCAATTTAGCAACGTGAAACTCCTATATGTCTGAAAAATCCTCCATCCATCATCTATAACCACTCGTCCATTGGAGGGTCACATGGACCAATCCCAGCTGACATCGGTTCCACCTTGGACGGGTCGGCAGATCATTGCAGGGCATGTTTTTCCAAATGTAGGTTAGTAACGATGTTTGTCGGGCTAAAACATGCAAAAACTCCATTTTCTTTATAAAGATAAACAAGACAAAAGGCTCCTTAATGACGCAGAAAGAACAAATATTCACACGATGCATCACGCTCTCTTCCGAATCACGCGTACAGCTCGCTGCATCCTGCTTCTTCTTCTTCTTCTTAGCTGAAAGCAGAGAAGATATTTTGAGCAAAGTACAATGTCTCATCTGTTTAAAGCTCTTCATCATTACTACTCCTCTCCCTCTTGTTTGGGGCGTCTTCTCTCTGAGGTCGGCGCATTAAAAATTGAAAGCGCTCTATGTGTTGCTGCAGAGGGACGGGAGGGGCGAGAAAACAGCGACGGCGCTCTTTTGAATGCTACTCCTGTGCTCTTGAAAAGCCGACATCAATGAAACGGGGAGGGAGAAGGAGAAAAAAGAGGAGCTGAGGAAAAAAAGGAAAAGGCGACATGAAGAAGTTGTTGTCACTCTGTTTGTTTTTAATGTTGAGATGTTAAAAAAAGCTGTCGGAGTGCTGTGGTTGTGGTGAGACGAGCACATACAGTACAGGATGTTAGATCCTTCTCCCAGAGGAGTCTGACACAGAAAAATAAAAAAATACACATCACAGCTGCTGCACTCATATCCAGCTACCAGCCGCTAATTCATGTACAGCTGCTCGAGCAAACACAGGCTTCTGAATGGGATTCTAATAAATCTCAATGTTATTATTATGATAATTATCTTTATTGTGATTACTAAGCCTTTCTTTTGCTTTGTATCTGCCTTTTTGCCTGCACGCTCCGTGTTCTACCTCAGCAGTTTTCTGCCAATCAAGCACTCGAGTACAGTGGGGAGTTATTTTTAAGTGAAGGTAGAAAGTAGTGACACATCCTGAGGAGAGGTGATGGAGGTGTTTGGTTTGGTGCACCACGAACAGACCTCCTCCACCTGCCTGCAACCATATCCACATTTACGTTTTATGATTATGAACATTTAACACTTGATTAAACGATATAAGAACAATGGTTTTCATTTCCATGTGTTTTTAATGGCAGCTGTGAGGATGCTAACTTTTAGCTAGCTAACTTTAGCTTTTAGCACGGAGTCAAACCAGTGTTAGCTGAATTAGCTCGCAGGCTGCAGCTGAAAGCTTGATGGAAACAGTCCATTGATCTGTCGACAGAGGCGGCTACAGTATAGCTTTTATACATTATGGCCATCAGTTCTGTAAATCTCAGCTTTCCTTCTGAGCTTCTCTAAGAGGCTCGTATGGCGGATGGCTCTGAATGCTATGATACCCATGAGCCTCAGCTGCTGCCGCTTTGGAGAAGACGCGAATCAAAGTCACAACGCTTCGTTTTCATAAAATGGAGCAAAACACATCACCAGCCACTGAATTCATCCAGAACCGACCCAGTATCTCAAAATGACCTGATTTAAACTGCTGAATGTTTAATCAGGTTTCCACAAAATGTAATATTCAGCTGAGCTCCTCTCTGATTGAATGTTCCTCAGTGAAAAACACCTCGAGAGCTTCAGCCGAGACAAAAACTCCTTCAGCTTTTATGTCCACGAGCTCGAACCTAATGAAAGGCATTTTCTAAAACAGTTGTATTTTGTGCTGACGATTCAACAGGAGAGCTGAGAGCTTCATGTCAATGTAAACCTCCAACTGGAGGACTTCCTTTCATGCAAGAGCCGTGTGAGACACTGAGAAACCGAAGGTCAAAAGTGGATTTCTGTATGGAAACAAATCGTGTCTCTCCTCTGCTGGTAGAAAAAACCATTTGTACAAACTACAATCCTGTCTGTGCTTGATTATGGCGATTTTGTACAAACGCATTCTCACTTCACCTGAAAGTCTCTCGACTTGTGCTTCATCACAGGTGATGCATTCCTCGCTCACTATTGCATCTTACAGGAAGGTCCAAACAGCATTATGGTGTTTGTGATGATTCACCTCTGCTCCCGGGTCAGAGGGCTTTTTAACATTAGCTGCACCTCTTATTCACGCTGAACTTGGAAAATGTAGTTAGTCTTATTTTTCTGTCAGGTCGTGCTTTTGTGTTCGCAGTCAGACTTCTTCAGCTGCGTCTCCTGACAGACTGAAAGTGGGTGAGAGAGTCTTCCAGGTCCAGCCATGTTCCAGCTCTCAGTCCTAGAGGAAAACACCTCCATCCATCCATCCATCCATCCATCCATCCATCCATCCATCCATCCATCACTCCTGCAGTCCTGACAGCAGGCGACAGAGGGCAATCTCCCCCCAGGCAGGCAGGCAGGCACTGGAGGGGCGGGTGGGGGTCCTAATTGACAGCCGCAGCATCGGAGGGAAAGAGGAGTCTGCCTTGAGTTGCCAGGCGCCCCGCTGAATAGAAGCTTACATGACGATGGTGAGAGTTGAGTACACATGCAGCTTTTTGTTGGGAGGAAGAGGAAAAAAACAGAAAGACGCTGATTCTTCAGTGCGTCTCCCCGACAAGCTGCTGAGACGACAGGCAGGATTAAAAGCTCCTTGGTTCACGGTGTGTCACTGCGTTTTGGGTTTAGCTTGATTCGGCGCTTGTTTGTGTGTTGTGTTGTTGTCTTCTCATCCCGCTCTGCAAATATCTAATCAGCCTGCTGTGCGACACTGCTTTTAATGCTTCGAACATCCATTTTAAATATCTGCATGAAGTTTGAGCTGCAGGAAGAAACGATGCTCCAGCAGACAAACGCGCCGCCGCTGAATGTGCGCACAGATACCGATAATGCTTCTCATTTATCCGTCAGCATCAAAATCAGCTGCACATATGGAGTGCAGTGTCACCCAAAGGGTTCTGAAGACAGCTACGTAGCTCACAGAGGATGCTGCTTCAGGGCGAAGAGGGAAAAGAGGAGGAGATGATGTGAGATGAGCAAGAAGCAGCAACCTCCACAGCTGCTTGTGAGGGTTACCACAGCTCCCAGTCAGGCGGGGAGGTCCGACCAGCGTGCTGCATGCTTCCTGTCTCAGAAAACATTTGCATTATATGAGATTTTACATCCGCTCGCAGTGCTCTTCCTGCCTTTGTGGATCATTCAGCTGAAACATTTAGCTAATTAATTAATTAGTCGATCAATAGAAAATGAATCTGCAGCTTTTTGTTAGTTGATTATTCGTTAAGGTGATTGTTCTAACATAAATGGACACTTTTGTCGTTACAGCTTCTAAAATGTGAGGATTTCATCTCAATCACGATCAATCGAGAGAATAGTCGGCACGCAACGCCAACTGACGGTCGGCGTGAGACTCGTGGTGCGATGTGCTCACACGAGTGCATTCATGCTAACGGTCTGTAACTAACTGGTCCCAGCACAGAAAGAGTCCAGCTGTTGTACAGAGTCAACAAACCACATATAACTTGTTAATAAGAACGCTTTGGAGGTGCTGGTGGACAGATGTTCTTATCTTTGGACAGAGCCGTGCTAGTTAATCTAAGCTAACCAGCTGCTCGTGCTATGCTGCTGGCCTGAAGGAACGTTATTCTTCAGCCCTGACGGCTTGATGAATGGACTTTCTGTCCAGTGGGACATTTTTCAGACAGCCCGTTATTCTAAAAGCAAACGGCCAGCGACCCTCCAAAGGCCTGTTGCCCTGAAAATACAGAAACCATTTAACTTTAGAGATTAATGGTGCTTTTGTTCCCATAGATCGAGGACGGACATTCATGAGCTCCTGAGGTGAACGTTCAGAGGAGACGATCCGGTCTGTCTGCAGTCAAAAGGTTTTAAGAGCAGATCCACTTTTACGCTGCTTATTTTCACATTTGTGCACGAAATGAGGCGCTCGTCTGGGCTTTAATGGACTCCTGAAACTTTCCTGCCATGCGCCGCTGTGAACATAAAGACTATTATCTGCATTATTGTTATGAGGTTATGCAGTCTAGACTTTTCAAATCAATGTTCACTTAAACTGAATTATCACACACAGATCCAGCGTGGATGATCAGCTTTTTGATTCGCTCCAAATACTTTCTCGGCTGTCAGAGTTAAAAGGCGTGCACATGAGAGACAAAAGATGAGACGAGCCCGGGAGCGGACCCGGCATCACTGAGTGGCTGGCTTATGTCTGTTGTCATGGCAACGGATGACATCGCTGTCAAAAAACTCCCAACACGGAGGGGACAAAAAAAAAGAACGTGGATAACTTGATTCCATTAAAATCTTTCAGTCACACTCCAAGAATCCAGCAGCTCGACTGGAAACACTGGACGGGCAGAGAGCGGCAGGAAGGCCTGAGGAGGAGGAGGAGGAGGACGTAAGGAGAGGACGAAGATGACTTAGGACTTGGGAATCGATGTCATGTCATGCACCAATCTTGGTGTTTCAATCTCGCTCTCTTTACTGCAGACTGGAAGAGCGAGAAGATGGAGGCCGAAAACACAGCTGGAAAAGCTTGACGTATTATTAATATGAAGCTGACAGACGACACGAACAGTGAAGGAAAGGTTGTTGACAGTGTTTCCTCTTTTCAAAGAAACACTAGATTTAACTGGAAACAGATTTAGAACATAAAATAAAGTTTGCAGTGAAACACTGCAGCTGCATTTCTCCAGTGATGTCCTGCCGCACCACATCTGCCCACTCTCTGTTAAAAGCGCTAACCAGCGGTTGCAGGCCGCCATCTTTTCACAGCCGTAGGTAGACCATATATACCATCAGTTCAACCATCCGACATGACATTAACATCAACTCCTCTGGATCAGGAAGTAATCCAAGAATCCCACAACAGTATAATTTAGGAGTCACCCAGGCGGTTAGAAATAAGTTTTATACACTAATGATAACAATAATAATGACACCAACAGACTCAGTGTGCAGCTGACCCGCATGTTCTTCAGTAAAACTTGCTTGAGTTCTCCTCTTCACTTTGTTTGTTTGTGCAGCTTCTCATCACAGCTCTGACTGGTATCCTATCATATGAACAAATTAGTGGTATTGCACAGTAATCGACAGCATAATGAGTCGTCCTTCCTTTGAGCTAGCAGCGCCTTGCTTGGAATGAAGTTTGTGTTCCTTTCTCCATAATGGAGAGAGGCTGCAGATGTGTATTAGTTATGATGCTTTATGGCATGAGCTCACATCATTTCATCCATATTTGAAGCCAGTACGAGACTTTGAGTGTCAGAAAAATGCAAGATGAACAATAATATTGCTTTTGGCTCGGGACTGTAAGGGTTAAAGATGAACCAGAATAAAAGAGTGCAAAAATATAACAAGTGTCGGTGCTTCCACACATCACACAAAGGCTCACAGCGTGCTCTGATGAATATGAATCGCATGCTACAGCCATCCAAACCAACATGGGAGACTCTGAAGTGGCGTGTTGGAAAGCACGCTCTGCCGCCATCATCAAAGCAACAAGGACCAGATGTGCAAAGAAAACCCATGTGTAGACTGTGCTGAGAGCGTGTGCGCCTCAGTCACACTTCAGACCAGGTGTGCACACAGTTTAAGGTGATGGAGCTGCAGGTGAAATGATGCGGAGCGACGCAACCTCGCAGGAATACCTCGTTTGGGTTTCCTGTGATCGTTTTCCAGTGGATTTTCCAGTAATTTTAAATAATGAGTGATTAATTTAATCACTTTATTTATCACCATCATCTCCATGTTAATCATCTTTTCATTTGATCCCGAATTGCGAAGCACTTTGTAAAGTCTGTTTCAGTATGAGCTCTATGAATTAACAATTGATTATCCCTCTGATGTTTGATAACGATGGAGATATGGGGGCCATGGAGTAGCGGTCCGCGGGCTAAAGATAGCCGCCGCCGTGCGTAACGACAGCTGATTCGGTGCCGCTGCAGAACCTCGCTGATGCAACACAGTCTTTTCTTCTTTGGTGGAGCAGGCACAGGCGTCGACATGCAAATGTTTACGGCTGTTTTGACATTCATGCATGGAAATGAAGCCTGTGCATGTGCATCCGGTTCCACAATGATCGAGGTTTATAAAGCAGAATCGGGCGTAGGCGTGACTCCATAAATCTGACGACAAGAGCGCGTCTTCACGCTGCACACAGTTTTATTTACAGAGTTTGATGCATCAGGCCTCTGATGAGGGAAGAATGATGTTCATGACTCAGAAGCACTGAGGAAGCTGCTCTGCAGGCGAGACAACACCTGACTAACACACTGTATGCTGGCTTTCCCTTTTATTTGTCACCAATCAATATAAAATGCACTGACTGCCAGTCTGTTCTTTGACAGCTGGGATCGATGATGTTGCGTATGTGGCACTTAAGCAGTTAGTTGAAGAAGATAAATTTATGTGTGCGCGCAACGCACCGAGGAAGAGGAGTGCATTGTTTACATACGCCATCGATTCTTCTCCTATCAAAATCAGTCCATTCAAAAAGATGCAGTTTGTGTCTGCGTCACTCTGGCAGGAAGGGAAGAGGAAGACTTCAGAGGAGGAAGAGAGGGTTCTCCAACGCCTTTAAGTCTCAGGTTGTCTGCGGACCCGTCAGCCCACCTTCCCTTCATCTCTCCTGTAGTCTTTGATTGATTGGACGGGTGTGTGTTGTGGTGTGATTAGCCGGCTCTAATTAGGATCCATGCTTTGTTGTAAACACGGGGGATTAGCTGCAGACAAACACACCTATCAAACAATTAATACACTAATCAGCCGGAGAGCTCTGCTACCTTTCACTGCCATTAACGCTGCTTAGCAACTATCACCAAACCCTTTCCAGTCCTCTCCTCTTCTGAAGTTAATTTTTTCTTTTTTTCGTTTTTTTTGCTCATTTCTGTTTTTTCCCCAAAAAAGGGCTCCGGCTGTTCATCCTCTGATTTTCTGCTCAGACTCTGCTTCCTTCACTGAATTGGTCTCAGATGAAACAGCAGGCCGATTCCATTTGTCCAGCTCCTCTATTTCATTTTTTGTTATCCTGACATGCCGTAATTCATTCACTCACCGTTCATTTTCCCCTGTTCAAAAAACATGAAGTGAACTACAGCTGTCCAGAGCTGAAGAATGCAGCGGTGGAAATATTAAAGTATTCAAGTCTTTTATTTAAGAAGAAGAAGCAATGCCAAACAAAGACTCTCAAGCTTTGGGTGGAAAATTTCATTGAGTAGAAGAGTATTTGCAGTAAAATGTGCTGACAAGTTTTAGTCTGACAAACACTTTAAAAAGCGTTAAGGTGTAAACAGGTTGTGTTATATTTCATCAGTTTGTTTTGTTTGTTTTGTTCAGGTCTGTTTTGAAAGCAAAAGTAATTAAAGATTAGCATAAAATACTTGTATGATCAAGCACCAAATCAGCTCCTGCATGCATCCAACAGCTGCACCTTTTACTTTAATGTGCTCACGTTTAGGAATGTGTTAACCCAAACTTTAATCACGTGATCATGGCAGTGAAAAATATCATGATACATGGTTTTAACACGATATTCATCAACCTTTTCCTGAAGTACACGTGTGCACAGGTGGAGGAAAATATTAGCTTTTCCTTCATTTTGCCTTCCACACCTGGCTGGTTTCTATTGGCCACGTGGGTATTTGTCACAGCTCGATGCAGCGACAGAGCCGTCCTGGCACGCTGCACGCCATTAGAAATAATGGGAGTCAGAGCACACTGGTGTCATCGTCACGCTGGGTCTAAAAGGCCTTAAATGGTTAAAATTGTTTTAAAAGGCTGAATGTCACAACCTCACCTGGATCAAAACAAAGTTATATTGAGCTCAGAGAAGCCAGCAGCTCTCCACCAACACCAAACATCAGGAGCAGAGCTGAAAACGTATGAAAGCTTCCTCTTTGTCAGTGAGGTAACATTCACGCTCTCTCAATTAACGCTGGGGTTCAGCAACTGTAAACTAGCTGCACTTCAGCAGGTCGACTGGCTAATGTTAGCACAGCAAGCCGTAGCCACGGCCTGTTAATCTGTGTGTCGTGGACATCTGAAGCCAGCCAGCTGAACACGAGCTGCAGGGGACGTCGTGGTAGCCGAGTGCTTCAGCTCACGCTCGTAACACGGCCTGTTCGCTTCCAGCCGGCGACCTTTGCTGCGTGTCGTACCCTCCCTGTCTGCGTCCTCACCTGTCACTGTCCAATAAAGCCCAAAAACGAGGACAGAGGAGGTCCCCCCCGGAGAAAAGCGACGTTAAGATGATTTCAGAACTCGTCGGCACAAAGTGAACAGCATCACAGCAGAATGACGCCGTTCTTTTTCCGTTAAGTTTGAGGCACCGATGTGTCGCGCTAACAAAAACATCCAATTTTTCAGTGAGAAAGAGCTGCCAGACTTCTTCAGAGATGAAAAGGAAACAAGTGAGGCTGTTGCAGCATTCATCAGTTATTCTGAGCAGAATCGGTCTGGACAGTGTTTGTGTGTGGCTGATAATGCTTCAGTGGATTTTGGAAAGTATCATTCAGCTGACCAGACAATAACACAGCCCTGTTACAGTGGGCATGAAGCGTCACGTCATTCACAACTGCCTTCAGAACAGAATGAAAGCCTTCACTTTTTATTGTCAGCCGTGACTGCGGCGAGCCTCACTTCATCCTTTGAATTCCTGGAAATAGATTACCAAGAAGAGCTGCGGCGTGTTGCCACAGCTGGCCTGCTCGCCGCTCCCGCCTCAGCTGAGGTGCTAGCTTCATGTTCTGTGGATTTCCTGCACCGGAACGACGCCCTCGTTGTCACTGCACACAAAGCACGCACCATAACACATGACCCAGAACTCATGCTGCACTTTATTCCCACCCGGCTGCAGATACAGATCTCTGATCTGTGGAAAAGCACAATGCAGTAAGAGCCTGATGCCCTCTGCCATCACCATCCTCAACAAACTGCAGCAATAACACTCAAATGCTGTTTTTGTGTCAGTTTGATAAACTGTTGTTCTTTAACTGTTCCTCTGTGTGTACAGGCTGCGGAAACAAATTATCCATCTATCTATCTATCTATCTGACTTCTGCTCTAAACTGATCACAAGCACACATTTTATGGAAATACTGCAGTTCTCTGCAGCCGCGCTGATAAGGTGTATTTCCTGTTTGGAGACTGTAGATAATTTGTGTCACTCGAAGCCGCCGTGACGTGAAGCTCGAGAGCTTTTCCCAAGTATGGACAGTGTGTGTGAACCTGTGTCGTGCAGGAGGAGATAAAAACAGGAAGACTGCATTAAACAAAGACGGTTAAAGAGACTGAAGCTCACACATTTTAAAAGCTGGACTCATTTGCCCTCTGTGTCTGACACTGCTGTCTTTAGATTAAGACAAAGCTGTGGACCAGCGAGCAGAAGCCAGCAGAAGAGGAGCTCATCAAAACGAGTTGTGGAGAGATTTATGACTTTCTGGAGGACAAAGCAGACCTGCTGCATGCTTGTAAATGTCAGGAAAATACAACTTCAAGCTCAGGTTTTGGTTCTGGTTGTCGTACTGCAGGATGATGATGATGATGATGATGACGATGATGATGATGATGATAATGATGATGATGATGGTCTCCCCAACAGGAGCCAACAGGAGGGTTTAGTCAGAGCTGCAGAGTTGTGCATCGCATAATGGAAAATATTACTTGATTAAAAAATGTGTACCTTGGCTTTTATTTTTCATGTTTTCGGGCTCATTGAACGCTCTCAAAGCTGGATTATAACACTAAATTCAATCCAACTCAAAGATGAAGACATTTTTTACGAGTTCAAACCTCAAAGGAGAAATTTGTACTTTCCACAGAGGTGGTTTTATCTCGTCTGGCACATATTTAAAGATATTTCACCGTCCTTTGAGTGACAGGATGCTGTTAATCTCGCACATACGGGCCGGAGCTGCAGTGACCAATCAGCCTCAGCTCGCTCCTCCATGTACTTAAAGTGCATTCAACCCAAAATTCTGCCCTCTAAGGGAAACACGCTGCACACAGCTATTAACAAAACATCGCAGCAATTCAGCAAACAGTACTTCTCCCTCACTCAAAGTTCATGCAGCCTCCCTGTGGTACCATTTATCATCGAACCCCCCCCCCCCCCCGAGCACCCTCCCACAAAACTCTGAACCTAAACATATCCTGCTCTAAGCAGAGATTTATAAATCTCCACCCTGCTTTCACATTCATCGCCTTCCTTCGTCTCAGAAACACTGTTTTTAGCCCGTCCCAACAAGAGAATGAACAATTCCCCCGTTTCTCCAGCTGGTGGTAGAAGGAAAAATTTAGAAATAATAGCTCAGGAAAACCTTCAGTGAAGGAAAAAGGCAGAACCAGTGTGAGTCTGGGCTGTTTTCTACATTTTAATGTTCATTTTGGAGGATTTTGCCGACATGCAGCACAAACTGTGAGCATGCAGACGCTTGAATCAACCTGAATTAACTTCATATCCTGTTTTATTTTCTGGTAACTAACCTTCATGCATCCCACTTTGTTTTACTCTCTGCCATTGTTCAGTTTCACTCGTCACCTGTTCTCTATTATCCAATCAGTCCTCCAGCGTTGGTGCTCCCGGCTGTTCACTTCCTTGCAGGCCGGCTTTCAGCCTTGTTGTTACCTCGTCGGTTCCTCTTTCGCTGCCTCTGCCGGGTTTAGATTCAGATCCTCGCCTTCCCCTGTTAGTCTCATGCTTTGTGTGCTTTTCTTTTGACGTTTGGACTGTTGTACTCTCAGGTTTCTTCACACCTGTTCAGTCCCAGACGATGAAGAAAACACGAGACTTATAATTCAGCCAGTGAAGGGAGAAACTGTGTTCACATTTTGCAAATTTGCATCAGGATGCAAATTTACTCCAAACATGAAAATGCATCACTTTGTTCATTTCAGTCATGTAGAAACTTTTTTCTGGGCTAACTTGTCGTTTTTCCCAAAAATAATAACATGTTTTTATCAGAGTATCCATATTCAATATCTAAGAGTGGAGATGTCGTGTGAAACGTAAAACAGAACGTGATAACTTGCTCATCCTTAATTACTTACTCAACGGAAAACAGTATAAAGTCAATGTATTCATCAGCTTCATTGATTTCTGTAAATATCTGCTTATTGTGAATCTGACGCAGCAACAAAGACTGGGAAAGATGTGGAATGCTCCAAAAACACGAGGGACAAGGGACGACAAACAAGGGACGTCCTGGAAAGTCTCAGTCGTTCACAGGTGAGGTTGAGGCGAGGTCGTGTCTGCATCTACAAACACAAGTTAAGCCTCCACCATGCAAAGCTAAGAGCCAGATATCAGCAACATCCAGAAACTTCTCTGGACCAAGCTCCTCTGAGACGGACTGACAAAGAGGAAAAGTGTGCCGCGGTCTGACGAGTCCACATTTCAGACTGTTTGTGGACATCATGGACGTTGTTTCACAGTGATGGTGTGAGTGTGTCGGTGCTCATGAGTAACCTGCACATCTGTGAAGGCTCCACTAATGCTGAAAGGTCCAGACAGGTTCTGGAGGACAGACCCTGCAGACCCTGCGAGACAAAGCCAGGACACACTGTGCGGAGTTACAGCAGCGTGGCTTCATGATCACAGAGTGCAGGTACTGCCTGCAGTCCAGAGGCCTCATTCATAACTGAGGCGTGTACACAAAAAAGAGGCTCTCTTAATGCAGACGTTGTAGAAAGCCAACATTTCATCAAACAGCTTTAAAGAAGTGCAGAACAGAGCGTGAAGAGTTTCTAAAAATATCTCGTAACACTTTGCAGAGTTTTCAGAGCGTCGCTGCGGTGGCTGTCAGGTGCACTGCTGACCGCCGTGGCCCCCTCACACACTCCGCCCTCTGCAGCCGCCTCACCCGGCACGTCCTCACCACCTGCACCTGGAATCATGTAGATTAACAGCGTCTGGAAACGAAGCCGGTGACAGCTCTCTCACCACCGCTCCCCGTCCTCGTTACCAGTCCGAAGCCTCCCTCAGTGTGGAGCTTTCCCCACCGGCGGCACACGGTGGTACTGTCCTGCTTTTTGTTTTATTTGTGACCTCGCTGCTCTCTGATTCAAACACCTGGATGTCTTCATCAGAAGCATTTCTTCATCTTCCTCTCAGTTGTTGCTGTCACGTAGCTTTGATGAGACTCATTTCTATGCATCAGGATTCAGGTGGCGCTCTGCTTTGACCATTGAAGGTTGTGGCCGTGTAGAGGGCGTGCACACCTCCACCTGGACTGAGCTTTATGAAGGGAAAACCACCTGTTTTAGAAATCTGATTATTGTTCATACTCTTTATTCTAAACGCTGCTTCATAAATGAGACCCAGACATTTCTCCCATTGAAAACATTACGAAGCCGAGTGGAGACTGCTGAGCCGCTGACGTCGCACATCGAGCAACAATGAGAAATAATTTCACTTTCTGAACTTCAACAATTAGTGTCCTCAGTTCCCGAACGCTCACTGAGAGCCGTTTACAGAGGAGCTGATGTAACGCAGTGGTAAACATGTTCCTGTGCTAACAGAATGTGCCGCAGCCGTCAAATTCAGAATGAGCGTATGTTTGCAGAAGAAACGGTAAAGTTTATCAGTTTGAATATTAAATGTCTCCATTCTGTTTGCAGTTGAATCGAGGAGGATTTGCACTTGATTGCATTCTGCTGTTGTTCATGTTTTACACGACTTCGTGGCCTCAACCAGGGCGATGTTTGCATGAATAAATAGAAACTCTGACCACACACACACACACACACACACCGAAAAGACCCAAACCTGATGTTAATGTGCTGCCGTTTTGGCACAGTTTCAGGAAAATAAAAATCTGTGACTTTGTGCGAAGACACATTTGACCACTTTCCTCTAATTAGTTCCTCACAAAGACGGTGACGAGCAGCAAGCCCAGATTCAGGCTTTTAAATATCTCTTCAAATATCTGCGGGGGGCGTTCCAGACTCTCCAGACGGATTTTCATGCAGAACATGGATCACTAACTGTGTGATAAAGTCATCCTCCTGTTTGGTGAAAAATATAGTTCTCTGCAGTTAACTGCTAATCCCAAACAGTGGAGCCTCGGTGCAGCAGTTTGTCTCTGAGCAGCTTTTGTTTAGTGGATTTCTGGGAGTTCAAAGCTGCAGCAGGAAAGAAAAAAAAAGCAGCTTGTGAGAATTCATCAGTGGGTTTACACTCTGCATGGGCAGCGCGGAGACAGAAGACAACCAAAAATATACCTGTAATATTCTTTTAACAGCACAACACCCTCCTGCACGTGTTCAGTCAGGACAAAGAGTCGCAGGAAGAGATTAGCAATGAATTTCAAATGACTTCCTCCCCGAAAAGATGAGCCGCAGTGAGCATTATTGAAAGATGAAATTCAGGTGAGGAAAACATCAACGTATTATCTCCACATGAGTCATGTTAACCAAAGATTATGAGACAAGATAAGAAAAAATGTATTGATTCTGAGGTGGGGGGGGGGGGGTTGGCAGGTGAGACAGACGAGCAGAGCGAATGACAAAAACATCAAGTTAGACAGGATGAAGTTAGAGAGATAAACTTTCCACAGCTTGAACGTGCATAGATGAACTGACAAAAGTGCTGTTACTCCAGATGTGAGACAGATTTCCAGATGTTTAGCCATGCTGGTGATCACTCAGTCCTCCACTTTGGTCCAGAAATATCTCCACAACTACAGGAACTACAGGACTGTTCCGCTCAGACATTCATGGTCCCCTCAGGACGATCCTCTGACTTTTCCTCTGGTGTCACTTCAAACTGATGACAATCCCGTCGTCCTCAGCTGCACCTTGTGTTCCGTGCTAATTAACAGCAGAAGCATGCTAACGTCCTGACTAGATGAAGACATTTCAGCTCAAGGCCTCAGCCTGCGATGGCTGATCCTGTTAGTTTCCAGTCGGATATAAAAAATGAAAAGTTAAAGTTTATTGTCGAGGTTATACTCTCAATTTAAAATGTAATAAACAACAAAGTAAAGAGTCTGGACTCAGAGTGTCAAACACCAAAAGTAACCAAAGAGCAGACGTGCAGTTAAAGTGCAGTTACAGTTATCATAAAACACTAAATTCAACAGAGGAAACTGAAGTGCGGCAGAGAACCACATCAATCAAAGACACAGGAGAGTTTCCCATTCAGGTGGAGAGAGAACGAAGGTGGAGCACATTCAGATGATGTGAAAGTACTTTTCATGTCCCCGTCATATAGTTTCTAAAGGTTTATTAAAAAGTTTACAGAAAGTGTTTCTGACCTCTGTTGAATGAGGTTCCAGGTACACACCTGAAACTTTGAACCAATCACTTCATGGACATGTTTTTTAACCTCTGAAGAGCACTGAGTCCTAACTTTTATGTTCAGGTAGTTTTTTTCTGATTATTATATAAAAACAGTAAATCAGAAATACATTTTTGTCCACCGCAGCTGAAAGCAGACAGTTCAGAGGACATCTCGTCCCACGTGGACTCGTCCTTTGTTGAGGCTCTGTGTGATTTTGTCTTTTAGCTGAAAATGAATGAAGGTCTGCATCCAGCCGGAGAGGGATTTCATCCATCCAGCTTCTTTCTCTGAACGAACAAACGGAGCTCTCCTCCTCGTCATCCTGCACGGTCTCGCGGCTACGTTTCCATGGCAACAGTGTCTGACCGGGTACACTTGGGAAGGCGGCGAGAGCAGAAAGAGAGAGAGGAAATAAAGAAAGTTTCTCCTTGGAAGAGTGAACCTGGCCGAGGCTTCGGCGGGCGTCACATGGCCGGACCTGCTGACTGAGAAGTTCAGCTTTTTCTGTGCTGCCCTGCGGCGTGACGACGTTCCCATGACAACTGCATCCCTCGGTTCAGCGGGCGTCTGCTCGGTTTGCCCCTCGCTAATTCACAAACGGCGATAATCGATACGGATGATGCAACCCTGCCATCAGTCCTCGGGGGCAGGCAGAGCCGACAGCGTGGAGATAATAATGTATAAACAGAAATATGCCGTTCAGCTCAGACTGCACGCCGAGCGCGCTGAGGTTCATCTCTGCAGCCTTGAAACCAAGAAACTCGAGTCCTCAGGGTCGATTGATCTGCACACAGGATGTGATCACTCATGCACAAGCACAGTTCAGCCTCTTTCCACTTTTTCTAAGGTTACTTAGATGTTTTAAGTGCGTCACGTGGCAGCAGATGTGACAGAAGAGGCAGACGCAGCTCTTCTTCTTCTACACTTCTGTCCTGCCCCTTCATGTATGTCCTGGCTTTAATTTGCACTGATGTGTGTCGAGATGCAGCTTGTGCAAGGGCTTTGATAAGGAAAGGCATGGGTGTGCTGACATCTGTTGAACGCTGCTGGAGTGTGTGTGTGTTACCGCTGATAGTCTCTGTGTTGATGTCACTGGAAGGTTATCGTCAAACTCTACCGCACCGAGACGCTGAATTCAGACGGCACTCCAAATGAATTTTAAAGGTTCGATTGTGGACAGAGTGTCAAGAAGTGGGTTTGGGGCCCAAGTGCAGAACCACCACAACACGGGTAAAACGTTTGTCAACCTTTTAATCTTAAATGGGCAAAACCAGATTAGCAGCAACCAGTACGGGCTCTGGTATTGTGCAGGGAATAAAACATCCAGCAGTCACAGGCAGGAAAGACTTGGGACGTGCTGAATACAAAAGTCTCAGAGTCACTGTGGCTCACTCAGGCGAACAACATCCAGGAAACAAAAAGCAAGACTCGTGGTCAGGGACAAAAGGCTGAGGTATCTACCAGGGAACAGGAGAACAGGCGTGGTCGGCAACGGCAGATGAGTCCATGAAATTTAGCTGGAGAGTCTGGCAACCAGTGAGTGTGGCAGAGCAGCTTATAGACTGCACTGATTGCAATGATCAGGTGAGCAGGCAGGTGGGTGTGGCTGAGAGTGGAAAAGCACTGAGGGCACTGGTGAGCAGGTGAGGAAACTCTGGCAGCAGGTAAGACTGTGACACAAAGTCAGTGGAAAGGTGCAGCTTCACTCTAGACGACGCCAAATGAACTGCAGCTGCATTGTGACTCGTTAGTTTGTCAAATTAAAAGTTTCAGCTGGGAGAGTCACAAGTTTGCTTTGTTCATTTATTAGTCTAATAAACTCACAAAATGTCAAGAAAGCCAATATTTTTACACCTGTTCTTCTTATTAAACTGAAAAACCTTCTGAATTCTCTCTTTCACTGAACGAGCCTTGTTAACTCCTGTTCAGTAAAACAACAAATTAAACTCACCAAAACCGTCTTGGTTCGTCTTTGCACTGTTCCAACAATCAGCAGCTCTGCTTTGCTTGAAAGAAAAGATGAATTCACAGTTAGCTGTGAAAATATTCTGGCTCTACATGCTGTCTTTGTGCTACGGGGTGAGTCAAACCATTAAATTAGCAGAATAAAAGGACACAAATGGCCCAAACGGTCAAGCTGGTCGCCGACAGCCAGCCGGCGCTCGCTGCGACGCGAAAAGTTAACAGATCGAACCTGAACTGATCGAAGTGATTCAGTCTGCAAAGTGATGCTTCATTGTAGAAAATGCTGGAAACAAGTT
Source organism: Chaetodon trifasciatus (assembly GCA_037975065.1). NCBI lineage: Eukaryota > Metazoa > Chordata > Actinopteri > Chaetodontiformes > Chaetodontidae > Chaetodon > Chaetodon trifasciatus. The sequence goes on along the minus strand of JBBMOE010000036.1, from coordinate 869,163 downwards.
GGAGTATTCATGTCAGTATATCTGCTGTTATGGAAGAAAAACAGACTCCTCGAACGCATCGGTTTGCTCGTCATAGACTGATAGAACTGCAGAAAAATCCCCACAGTCCGGTCTTTTGGTCTTGTAATCGAGTCTTTCCTCCACTGCTCAACCCGGGCATCTCTCCTCAGCTTGGGCCCGTTCACACTCAGCACTGATGGAAGTTTGAGCTGGAGTCAGACAAAATGCGGCATTACCTCCAGATGTGTGTTTCAGATTGGTGTTTCTCTTTGCCTTAATTGAAAGCTGCAGATGGAAGGACAGAGGACAGATGAAAACGAAAGCGTCTGAGAGCCGTCCAAATGGCAGCCACACAATTACCCTTGGTTTTGTTGTTTGTGTTGGGCTCCAGTTTGATTAAAGGCAGTAAAGAAAGTGGCATGTGTGGTGCGCGGCGGATGGCCCGCACGCCGCTCTCAGTGTAATGGATCAGCTCTACATATGCTTCAGACAGATGATTATTACCGTGTTGTTTTAAGCTAGGTGTTCAGGGTGAACGCTGCCAAACAATTTAATATTTTGTGGTTGGAACCCAGATTGATTTCCTCAGTGGTTTGATCATTTCGGCTCATCCCAAAAACATAATTACAGCCAGACGGGTTTCTTCATCAGTGAGTCGAGTTAATGGGCCCAGCATGCAGCTAGTCCATAGCGCCCCCTGCTGAAACACTCTGGGTTTGTTTACTCGCCGATTTATTGGACCGAGGACAGTTTTATCTCAGGTGTTTATCTGAGTGCTTGCAGACAGGAGGAGGCTCGTGCTCATTTTCAGACCCTGAGGTAAATCACAGAGCTGGTGATTTATGGTGGATTAGTGCATCTGCCCTACCTGCCACAGTCTCATATATGTTTATTTGGGCTTAACACATTAATGTGTGCTGCTCAAGAAGGACACATTATGGTGGTTAATTGCATTGAAACCACAGAGACGTCACACTGCATATTTACTGTTTACATGTTTTTGACCTCAGCAGGTCTCAAGGATGAACTTTCAGACACGCAGCCCTGAAATTCATACATTTATACAGCTGTAATATGATAATAATAATAATAATAATAATAATAAAAAACTTAATTTGTGTGGCACGTTTCATGCAAGAAATGCAGCTCAAAGTGCTTTATAACAATGAAACCACATGTGCCAAGAGCGTCACATGAAAGACACAGATGAACAAAAAATAATGTAAAACAAAGTGGAGAATAAAACCTAAAGCTAATCCGTTAGCCAACAGCTGCTTCCTTTCAAATCCAACACACACAGATGCCTTTATGATAACACTGTTCGTGTCTGCCTGAGACATTTAACACTCCTTTTAGCTCCGGTTTTGTCTCCACCAACTCTGAAGGCCGGCTCTTTAGCGACCAGATGCTACCCTGTGTCGTATGAGCAGGCTGGGAGTCTGGAGAGTCAACCGTAGAGGTGTTGTATGGAATCAGACGGGTTTCAGTAATAATGAATGTGCAGAACTGTAACCATCAACGTTTCATGGGCTCTTAAGGCGTGAAACATTGTCACGTATGTCATCTGTCTCCGCCTGAAGCTCTTCTGCTCGTTGCGTTGCTAACAGGCTCAGCTGCTAATGTTGATAATTAGCTACCTTTCTTACTACTGTTAGCTACCTGTTAGCACCCAGCTCTCCGTTTGTCCTGCGGAGACAGCCACTGGTCCTGGAGGCTCGAAACATCACTTCATACCAATATTAAGAGAATTCATGGAGCCTTGATGTGATGCATCAAAAAAGGTATTGAATGGAATTTAATGGCAATAGATAAAAATCAAAATTTGAATTCTCTACTTGACTTTCAACCTTCTCCAGTTCATTTTGAAAGATTTTCATCTCTAAGTCTTTTTTGATCAGCCAAATACTCCTCAAAAGCCTGAATCCTCTCTTTGACTTCTCTTTCTTGGCATCTGAACGTTCCTCTCTGTGAAAGGGTAAACTCTCATGAGGAGGAGAGGGAGAGAAAGATTAACCCTGAGGGACCCAGGCGCTAAAATCTACCCAGCATTCATCAGACCGTCAGTGACACATTATAAGCACTTGAGAGCAAGGTGATTATCAGCCGTGGACTGCTGGAATAAACTTGGTGCCCTGAATGTAAATTTGTCCAAAATTGCAAACGACTGTAAATCTTTTTATAGCCGACAATGTGAGGACGCTTTGAAGCCGGCAGGATTTCTGCATCAGCATGACGGAGATGCTGCTGCTTTAATCTTCCACATTTGTTGTGTTTTTTAATCCCGGTCCTGTTGTTTGCTGCTGCATTAACCTATTTTGCTGGCGAGGATCATCACAGCTCCGGCTTATCTTTCACACGGCTCCAAAATGCTCCTTTTCTATCGATAAGTAAATCGCCGTGAGATGATAATTCAAATGCACAAAAAAGTACACGGCCAAATAAATCCTATCCGCTGCTCAACACAGCTCTTATCTGAAGGGTTAAACTGGAGCATCGGTTCACTTGATGTTACATCTCTGGCTCCGCGGACAGATTAATTATTTCCATCTTCCTTTTCTACAGTAGCTGCTGGTTGGATGTTGCCTCCAGCTCAGAGGTTCTTGGCTGCGTTTCTCCTGCATGTTTGTTTTCAGCGCTGAGGCCGGTGTCTCTGCCAAAGAAGAGGACTCCTTAAAAAGAAAAAAAAAGGACGTCTTTCAACTCCTTAAAGGCGGCGATGAGCTGATCAGCACTCGGGGAATGTGAAGTGTCCCTTTGATGACGACCTCTGCTCTGCTCTGCTTTTAATCTGTGACCCATTAGGAAAAAACACAGAAAGATTATAATAATTCAACAACTGCCAGCCAGATATCCGTGAAAGCTGGCACAGATTTTCACTGTCCCCAGAGGTTGGCTTTTAAAGATTATGATGACCCCAGCTGACCTTTCATTTGGTACAATGATCAAGTCAAAATTTCCCGTTTCACGCACGTTATTTGTAAAATTACTATCCGCATTTTATATTTCAACTGCTCTCAGCGTTCAAAGTGCCGTGACCTTCATTCTGCTGCCAGCACCAATTTTAAATATTCTGCTTTTATATAAGAGAGCAGATAAAAAAAAAAATCTAAGGGTCAAACTGTCAAATGTTACCGAGCTCATGATAAGTCCTCCGCTCTGAGCTCATTCCTGATAATCTTTAGGTGTTTGTTGATCTTCCACCATCAGCCCAAAACACTCGTTTAAACACGAACCATCTGAATCTACTGATCAGGTTGACGTGTGATGTAATAAGCAGCCAAGAGGATGAACCTCTCCATGCTTGATGTTTCCATTTACACCTTCCTCGAGGCACTACTGGTCACATTACTGGTCCCCAGAGAATAAACTGTGACGTGAATGACCTCCTGAACCATTTGGACAAAATATACTGGGACAAACAACTGGAGAAAATATGTTTCACATAAAATTTGTTGTTGTCCCAAGAGGATGAATCTTTTCCTCTCGTTACCTCTGCCTCTGCTAAAGGTCACATTTTGAAAATTGAAAATCTCTTCACCAGATTGCTGTAAAATATATGTTTATTCTCTCCAGAGGATGAACCCTTTATGTCCGCTCCTCTGCCGCCACCCTCAGCACAAACTAGACTTTCTCTAAACGTACTTTTGGTTTAGCTGCACACGCGGAGGGTTAATTATTTGTGACGAGCACTCCTCTCCCCCACAGACAAGCTGCTGCCTGCACAAACACATTTAGTTCTTGTACAGAAAACACATGACACTGCAATTCTGTGTTCCTAAGTACTCTAAAGTAGAGAGGATGCAAATCTCCCACAATGCACAGGGCAAAGCTACTTTCATGTGAGGTCAGTAAACACAGTCTAGAGTGGAGGGAATTACAGTTATCTGTCAAATGCAGATCCTTTGATGGAGGGTCTAAGTGCTCCTCCGATCTGAAGGAGTTTTAAGCAGGAATGCATATGAGAGCAGTTTAACAGTCAAGTGCCACAAAGACGAAATGCAGCCTGCTCATTGGTCAGATTTGAGTAAATGGAAGCAGTCGCCATTTGTCCTCCTCAGTCACACCATGCATCAGAGTTACGCCGACTCACATCTTCAGCTTTTAATGTGCACTTTGAGTTACTGTTTGCTCTGTGCTGTGCTGTGTTTTATTCTGTCTCTTAATGTGTCCACAGGAGTCACTGGAGCTTACCTGCCTTGTGTTCATTATTCAGGGAGAAACTGTATTTTAATGCTGGTATTTCACTAATCCTGCGTCCTTGTTACTTTGAGAGCACATTATAATTGCAGGCACTGATGCATGCTGTATAAATGAACTATTATTATTTGATCAGCAGTAGATACTTTAGTGGTAGTATTCCCTAAAGAACGAGAAACAGCTGTACTTTGTCATATTGGACATCGTGTCTTTAGGCATCTGTGGTGCAAAATCAGCTTAAAAATGCACAGAAGTCTGACAGCAGTGGAGAACTGATGCTCAGGGTTGTATCCACATCCAGGCTGATGAAGTACCTCTGTTTGTTCAGCTCCAAGTCCCAAGTTTGAGAAACCTTTCATCAAATGCTTCAGTTTCTCATTTCTATTAGCAAAAACAAATGTACCACACAAACTGACAGCAGCTGCTCATGGCTGCTTACGTCTCCGTCCGTCCCCTCTGTGCAGATACTGAGGCAATAACACAGCAAGACGAATTTAAAGGAGTCAAAGAGAAGTGAAAATGTGATGAAGTGATTTATTTTTAGCTCATCACACGACTTGAAAGACATGACAAAGGTTCTCAAAAAGTGTGAGAGGACGTACGAATGAAAATCAATGTGGCACCAGACAATAATCCTCGTGTCTCTCGACAAAGGTTAGCTATGTGTGAGAAAAGTGTAAAAGGTGCCACATGTGTTTCTTCTTAACCAGTTTAACTGTGAAGCTTCGAGTGAAGTCCTGCGCCTTTTATCGAGTGCCCCCGAATGACAGGCCAGCTCCACATCTGAGGGAACCAATGAGCGGCGTGACCGTCTGCACAGGAGACCAATAATGCTGTTAGCACCTGGAGAGAAAACAGGGGGGGTTAAAGACAAGCAGGAGGGACGAAAAACACACACCCGACAGGCGCTTTGCCACACAACACCGTGCTGCACTGAGCGGGGGTCAGCCAGCCCCCGGCATGTCCCCCGACCCCCCACGGTGAGAAGCCACGAGGCCTCCTGCAGACCAGAAGGTGAGTTCTAGCAGAACCTGAGGAAGCAGTCAAAGAAGCTGACGTCAAAATAAAAATCTGATGAAGAAGAATTCTGTTTCTATATGACGACACTCAGAAAGACACAAAATGCTTTCTGATGTCATGAAACATTAAAGATTATTATGAATTAGTGTTACGGACGCTCTTGAACAGTTATAACTAAAGGTTCAACTACATATTGATGCAGCTCTGATAATCAATTCTTCATCATACTGTTTCATAATTGTAATTCTTCTTCATACACTTCAAAGCATCTGTGATACAGAGACTTACAACTGTTACCCTGAAAGAATCAATATATTTTGTTTATGTTGTGTTGTTAGTTCCTTTCTTTTAGTTCCTTTATTCAGGTTTGTTTCCGCTTCCTTCTTGTTCTGCTCGTTCTGCTTTGAAGGTCGCCGATGATGTAAATTAAAAGCTTCACGTGGACAAACAACTCGATTCTCTCTGTGAGTTTCATGTTGTTGTTGTCCAATCAATGTTAAGTGTATTTATTTACTGACTCGTTTTTACTTATTAGCCTATTTGGTTATTAGCCTCACTAAGCGTTAAGCTAACTGGCGGGCCTAGCTAGCTTGCTCTGTATTACTGTACCAATATGATGCGTTTGTTTCTTCGTACTTTATTTGAGCTAAAATCTGACTGATGATCAGTTTTGTGTATGTATCGGTGAGTGTAGGTATTCATACCGTATTATAAACCCCATCAGTCAGTGTCTAGCTTTTAATTTGTGAAGAGCATCCGTAAGACTCTTCAAGTCTTATTTCATCATAGGTACATCTGTAGTGTTTCGTATGGTGTATCAGACAGTGTTAGCATAAATGTGGTCTTCATGGAAAGTGTTTTTCTCTTATATGTAAATGACAGAGATGATTAATATGTTCTGCGCTGGCATTTGACTGTGCGTGTTAGCGTCTGTTCACCGCGGAGCCTAAAGGTTTATCACAAGCTGTAACTACAACCATCGCCGCCTCACATGAGAACGCGTGTCGTCCGTCTCCACATTTTCTCGCGTCGTCAGAGTCAAACTGCAGTCTGTTGCTCTCAGGACTGTGTGCTGCGGTTCATACAGAGCGCGCTGAAAGAAACCTTCATGTGGGCAGATCCATCTGCTCACAGTGATCCGCACAAGCCCTGAAATTACACACATTAGTCACTCTGAATGATTTTAAAACCTCAAGTCATGATTGTTTTAGAGCCTCAGATTGGCATGTTCGGCTCTTGGTAATGTGCCGTTTTTCAGGTAATGCTGTGCTGATTATAATTCCTTATTGTTAGATTTTTTCCCCCTTTTTTCTTCATCCGCCTCGTCTGTGTGTTGGTTCTGTGTTGGTTTATAAAGCATAAGTGCTGCCATTTCAGCCAGGACGTCCTCCATACAAACACGTCGAGCATCCTGTTTAGAAAAAGGTCAAACACATGAAAAGAACAATAAATCAAGAAGCATTCAGAAGCATATTTTCCGCTTCCTGCTGTCAGAGCAGCTCCGTCTCGTCAGCTCAGATCTTTCAGCTCGATCTTCCACATTCGCCAGTTTGCTTTTCAGGGTTCGAGACATGCGTAAAGTTTAACTGTACATCGCTGAGAACTCCTAACGAGGGGGATTTGGGGAAGGGGTCCTTAAAAATCAAGCACAGAACAGCTTCCTCATTACAGAGCAGAACGCTTCCTACTTGAATGTACAAACACACACACACACACTCAGCAGCCTGCTGTGATGTGCGAGGCTCAAAAATAGTCCCTTCGGCAGGAAAAACAACTGCTATTTATCATAGAGACTCACCGTAAGTGAGAATAAGCAATTAAAATATCTGGGTCAGAGCTTTCTGAGATAGTGCTTACACTAAGACACAGCACCACCATTCATCACAGCAGAAGAAGAAGAAGAAGAGGAGGAAGAGGAGGAAGAGGAGGAAGCAGACAGACAGGCAGTCTCTGCACTTTTCTGCATCTGGATCCACAGTCAGCTTGAGTGTGTGTGTGGACCGTCGCCCCGTCTCAACGAGTAATAAATCAGTCTGCAGGTAAAGTGATACTATTGGTCAACACCGCTGCCAATCAAATCTGATCTAGCCACACCCACTTAGTCCTGATGAAACAAGTTTTTCAGAGTTAATAACTTACAATGAGGGAGGATTTTTTCTGACTTTAATCATTGCTTCAGTGTGGAGGACTTCCTCTTCCACAAAGATGCACGTGAACGTCTCTGCAGGTCTACGAGGACGAGAGCGTCATGAGTGATTGCAGCTTTCAATCAAGCCGATTGGCTGACTGAACATGTTTCACGAAGAAGGTTTCAAATTGTCTTTTTCACATCCTCTCCCATACGTGTTTCATTTCATCTATTTCCATGTCACCATGTGTTTAATAATCCAGGCTGCCATTTTGGGGCAGGCTTCTCTTATAAAAAGTAACGTATCTCAGGAGAATTCGCTGTAAAATGAAGTCTGAAATGAAATTCCTGCTGAGCGACGGCTTCGAAGCAGAGCACAGGAAATGAACAGAACGCATTACATCTCAGCAACAACACCTGTGCATGTTTGCTTATGTGCACACAGAAAAGCATGTTGCAGCCTCACAACAGTTAATACTGCAGACAAATACTGTTCAGGTACTTCCTGAGAACTTCCTGACCCCAGAATCACTGCTCACATCTCTTCTTTCCAAACAGTTCTGATGTTGTGCCCATCGACAGCTGCTTCCCGGGTTAGTGACTCCTCATACAAGCTGCAACACAGCCGTCTTACAGCGTAAACTCTGTGCAGGTGAGCTTCACCCCAGAAATCAGACGCAAACCGCCGTCTCTGAAGCTCTTCTGGCGTCAGCGTGGACGTTAGCTGAAGCTGCTGGCTCGTGTTTGAGCGCTCACTTTGCATCAGAACTGCAGTCGAACATTTCTTAAGCCTGTGTGGCCACAGTGGATTAGGTTACAATAAACAAAGGATCAGAAATGGATCCACCTTCATAGAGCCGATACACATCCATTAAAAAAAAGAAAAAACCCTCAGTCGGTGCTGATCCTGATCCTGATCCCGTGGATTGCTTTGGGACATCCCCGGTCTGTTCGTTTACTGATGGACAAGATACCACAGGCTTCACTAACACGACAGGAGGCTTGTGTTGAAACCAGGAGAAATCAATGTTCACTAAAGACTGAGAGCAGTGAGGAGGGGGGGTCACGTCTGCTGCTGCTGAGAGGAGGGGGCCGAGGAGGAGGAGGAGGAGGAGGAGGAGGACACACCGACATTACAACTCACACACAAGATTTCTGAAGGGTCACAGTATGAACGTTAGCACGGTGAGCGCAGGATGCTAACAAGCTTACAGGTGACGTGTCGTTATCAGCAGACAGACCGGATTTTATTACAGAAACAGACAAGAAGTTAAGAAAAGAACATAACAGTTTGATATTTGTTCAGTTTTAATCGCCTCCGACACACAGAAACACTGCTGAGATATTATTCTGACTGTTTATTTTGTCAAAATCTGTCGTCCTCAAGATAAAAATGGAGAAATTTCTTTGTCTCTCTCGAAAACCGTTCATCCGATCGACTTCATGCTCGGCGATTTTACTGCTGAGGACCAAAGTCAGAGCGGTGCAGAGCGTGAAGGAGTTTGGATGACCAGTTCCTGAGAAATAGCAACACCACAGGTCAAGCAATCGACCGGCTTTTTGAACAAGAGGTCCTTGATTTCAGACGGAGGTAGATGAAAGCAGCTCCTGATTTTTGGCAGAGTGACGGTCAGTTCTGCTGAAATGACACAGCCTTCCTCCTTTAGCCTCACGCACAACAGACACCCAGAGCTGCTCAGGACACACGAGCCGTGTTCACCTCATGAGTGAGGCCGTTCATTCCAGTTTGTGCTTTCACATCAACATCAACAACGGTCCGAACAACCCCTGGGAAATCTGTCTTTTTCTGAAAGGTCTAATTTATCCGAGCTGGAGCTTAATAATACAGAAGAGGCAAATAAAAATGGACGCCTTCGGACAGCCCATTGTTCAAGCTAAACCCAAATCTAAAGGCTTTTTTAAAAAATCCTTCCACCACAAACTCTGCAGCTTCTTCTCCGTCTCCAGCACCATCCGTCCCACGTGATTAAATGCAGCATTATAGAAAGAATAGTTCCACCCCTCGATTATGATTGGCTGAGCCGCGTTAAATACTCTATCAACGCACACCTGTGACAGCATTACATCAGTATCGCTGCGCCAAACAAACTGGATGAAAGAACGGTGGAAGATAAAGAAAGGAGACACACTGGTATTATTGAGATAAACTGAAGAAATGCAGCCGGGACCATGAAACAGACTGTGGTCCTGTTTTCAGGTGTGTGCCCAGAACCATCTGGATATTGATTTAATTCAATCACTAAAATGGAGCTAAACCAGGCTCTCCGTCAAAACGGGACAGGTGCGCTACAATGAAAGACGACGTTGGAGCGTCTGACGGCGTGTAACTAAAACACACCTGTCCAGAGTCAAAGATGGCGGCTCTGTGATGTTGGCAACTACAGAACTGCATCGCTCAGAAGAGGAATGATTGCTCGTTATCCGTCTGTTATCTGTCTGTCAAAGGTCACTTTGTCACGTCCTCTGACCTGAAGTCCACCAGCTCACCCTGTTTCAGGAACAGCTGCTCAGCCGCTCCTGTGATTGGTCCGTGGGACTGAAAGGCTTGGCAGGGAAAGACTCTCCTTCAGTTTTGGCTCCAAATTTTTCTCATTTTTTTCTTTCTGCATGTAGTTCCACAATTAGGTTTTGTTATATTTGTTTTCACCACGCATTTGCTTATTTCATCTCTCGATATTAAATATTTTCCAACCCATTGTTGAGATTTTTTCTTTTAACAAGCTGACTCTCAGAGCTTTCCAGTCAGAGAGAAACAGATGCCAGCCTCCCACAAGCTGGGATCTGGTAAACAGACCAACCTGACGCCACCGACAAAAACTTCTCATTAAACAATGCAACTTTATCAGCCACCCACGACTAATGTGAAAATATTCAGAAGTGTGATGAGAGGGGTTGGGGTGAAGAACACTGAGTCAATGGGGTGAGCCAACCAAACGGCAGAAAACACAAGAGAGAAATGTGTAGAGGCTGAGCTAATGTAGACACATGTTTATACTGAAAGCACAAGAGGAGTCAAAGGTCAAATAAACACAAACAAATATTCCTCTGACCTCAGAGTGATGACAGAGACATGAAAAAGGTTTTTAGTTGTTTTTGTTTTTCTACGCTGCTGGACGCATACCGGCCTCTCAGAGTGTCTTTGTGTCCATTTTTAGCTATACCGTGCTGTTCTGGACTGACAGAGACAAGCCGAGTCTCTGTTTTCACCTTAAATGTTGAAACAGTTCCACAAAAATCAGAAAACATCTTTTTGGATTTTGTCGTTTGTGTGTCGTCGTGCAGATGGTTTGAGCTTTTGTTTCCTGACATCTCTTTTGTTTTCGTCTGAGCAGTTTTCATTGCAGTGTAGAAGCTTGGACATGTCTCCGTGTACTTTAAGGTTTATAATACCCAAATTTAATTTTACTCATTTAAATTTACATTTACAGTATTTGCTGAAATCTGGTTACATGACCACATTAGAGTCCAATGTAAACACAATACTTCAACAACTAAACAGGCTGTTCGTTGTTGCTAGTTGCTCAAACATGCAATAATTTATTTATTTGGCCTCTTGGGGGCAGCAAAAACAAGTTCTGATGTAATATTGTCATACAATCCCCTTAAGGTCCAGTGTGGATGCAGCTCGTTCCTGCCTTTCAAACACGTAGGAGAAACCAGAAACCAGAGCCAGACTTTGGTTTGTCCATTCTGGGCTACCATAGAAACATGATGTTGCTATATGGACTGTGCATCGAAGAGGTGCTCCTCCCTCAGTAGAAATAAAATGCTCATGCTAACATAACGGAAACACAACAGCTCTCATGGTCAGATGATAATACACCAATGAGAACGTAGTTATGAATATTATATTCCATTTCTGCCATATTCTGCCTATAGATCCCCCTGAATCTGTTGCTCATCTACACATCCAGCACTTCTGGAAGAACGTGATCACTCACCTGATGGATGTAAGTCCAGTATTCACTCTTTTATCTCTGGTTTTTGGTCTCCACCAGCTCCTGAGGCAAATATCTGCTTCTTTAGCTGCTAAATGCTGCACTCTGTTCATCAGCTCGTCTCTGTTTGTCGCTGAGCAGCTGGTTCCTCTGAAAACAGCTGCCTGCTGCAGCCGAAAACGACGCTACGACCACGGGAGGTGATTATACTGGGCTCACCTGTCCCTGGCAGAGACACACCCTCACTTGTAAACCAATCCCTTCATTCGCTTTCTTTTCTAAAGGGTGACAACGCTGAAATCCAAGATGGCGCAGTGCTAAGAGGAAGTGGTGAGACCGTCCTGTCTGAGCAGAGATTTGGCTGTTTGTTTTCTTCTTTGTTTTCTTGTTTAAAGCACATGAATAAATAATTCCTGGGAGTTTTTTGGACTCTGGAGTTTGAGTGTAAAAGTATTGATTACAGCTGCCTTAAACATGTTTGTTTCTGTCTTCCTGCCTGTGCTCCTGCCCTATTGGACTCTGTGGTAATGTCAGCACATCCTTGGCTCTCAGCGATGATGTTGGTGGAATTTTACACAAGTCAAAGCGAAGGTTAGCCAAGTAAGCACCAGTTCACATAAAGCGTTTTACCTTGTAATTCACACATTGTAAAGGAAGCCCTTGTGAGGTGATCTGAATGCAGCTGCTCTTTCAAGGCGATGCACCCAGCAGAGGTGCTGGCAGAGCAGAGCACTTTCCGAAGTTTCAACTTTTCAGACCAGCTCACATAAACAGAGGCATAGTTCCTGCAGATAGTCTGTACATCCATCACTACAGTCTGAAAATGCACCCATTTCATCTTCATTTTTGAGGAATAGAAATAATCGCAGATTTTGGCCAAAACTTAGTGACAGATGGAACCATCACCATTTAGCCATGAAGGGAAATGGAAAAAAAGAAAAAGATTAAGAGTGAAAGAGCCAAGTTTGTCATAATATCGCAGGCACAGGCCGCCATTAAGGTTTTACTGAAACAATAAATCAGTCAGAGTTGTAAATTTGTTAATACAGAAAGTGTTTTGATCAAAAAGGCCTCCTGGCAGCGATGTTTTCTTCTTCCTCACATCACATTCCAGTTTAAAACATGCAGAAATAACGTCCATTTTGTTCAAATGAATGTGACACACAGGACGGACAAACACACGAGCCAAGAGCGTCTGCCGAGGTTTCCGCCTTCACAGCTTTCTGGCCTAGAAAGCTTCATCCAGCGCTGAGGGCTGATGCTGAACGCCCAGATGGTCCAGGCTTTATCTGCTTCCACACGTCGCCTCTGTGCTAATAATCCTCCTGCACTTAACACTGTGAGCTTATGGATTACATGAGGAAGGGGGGACCTTTCTAGGACTCTGATGGAGGGTTTAAAGTTCAAGCTCAGCCATCCTTTCCCTGAGTGCTCTGTCACTCAGGCTTACAGTACATCAGAGCTAAATATGACGTTCTGAAATGCTTTTAAAAGGTAGACACAGTGCTGTCACGAGCTATCTGCTCCAACAAATTAATAATATGTTATTCTCTCAGGATGTACAGGCAACGTATTGATCCTGTGACAAGCGGAAGCCATTAGTGAAGTTCTGCATTTCAAAGGCAGGAGATGAAAAGTGGTGAAATTGGAGGACATGTGTAGTCTCGGCATTGGACCAGGCTGATTAAAGGCTTCGTCTCCTCAGACAGAGCCAAGAATCAAAAGAACAGACAGTTTATTGTCTCCCAGCAGAACTGTCTGCAGCTGAAGGTTAGTACAGGATGGATGAAAGTGCTGTGATTGAAAAGAAAGCTGAAATATCTAATGGGTACCTTGGTAACAACACGGCAGGCTAGCAGTTAGCGTGCCATCAAATGTAAAGAGAGCTGCTTTTTGGAAACAGGAAGATAACAGCAGCGGATTACTTTGACACGTTAGCAGTGAGTGTGAGGATGTTTGATCAATCCCCAACTCTCCGGACGCAGCAAGAAATATCAAAGTCTTGAAGATATGTTTAAAATGCATTGAGCCCATTATTTATTGAGTATTTAGGCTGCTGCGAGCCTTTTAGCTTTCCTCACACTTTCAAACTGTCCATTTTGTCCATGAACTGACTTTCACATGTCCATGAAATTAGCTTTCCACGTTCATGCTCCCCAGAGGATACATACATATGTCTTGGTTGTCCACCTTACTGCACCTCCATCAGGACAAAATGTCCACACTGAGATGCAACAAACACGACAAACTGCCCACAGGATGAAGCTTTTGGATTTTCACTCGACCAACATGTTGGTCTATAACAGCGTAGACTGCTGAGCAGGTTTACACGATATTTACTAACAAGCTTCATGCTCCCCAGAGGAAAAGAAAGGTGTGTTTGTATATCAAGAATCCTTTGGGGAGCACGAAGCTCAGGTCAAGTTCTCATTTTTTTACATAGGATATTGAAGCCTGGCCTGAACTCTGTGATTTACATCACATAATTTTTCAAAACACATCCATGTTCCCCAGAGGATGAACCCTTTTAATTGCAATGATTTGTTAACCGTCCTGTATGCCTACTTCTCTGCATCAGGCCAAAATTAGCACGAAATGTAAAGTATACAGATGAGCCCTTTGCTGTGAACGGCCATATTTCCTGTCCTTTAGCATCAGCACTAACTACATTTTTAGCTCCTCTGCTGTTCATGTTGCATAAAGTTTTATACTGTGGAGTGTGATGAATACTACAGCCTGTAAGGAGGCGTTACAGACAGAGGATGGACCAATGAAATTAAGCTGCAGCTGAGAAATCAGATGTGGAACATAGCTGTGGATGCACTATGCTATCATATTTGTATATACTGCAGTAAAAGAACCTTGATCGCATGTAAACACAAGATGATTACAAGATGATATTTTGTTTGCATCCTGAGCAGAGACGAACCAGTCTGAGGCGAACAGTTTGTAAGATCCACAGGGATCTGCTGCCGACTGACAGGCTGCAGTTTGAGTGGATGAGTCAAAAATAGTTGATTTCAGCCATCTGGTGCTGATATACAAACTACACCTGCTGGTGTAGGTGGGTCAGATGCAATTTGCAGGAATTTCTAAGTGTTTGTATTGTGCTGCTCAGGGAGCCAGATGGGTGGAGGTTACTGCAGGAAAATTCAGAGAGGCAGCGGCGAGCTGTCAGTCACAGGAACATACGGTGAAGCTGAGTTCTGTCATATTTTTCATGAATAACTGGTTATTTCTGTCCATCTGTATGATGAAACATGTCGTGTAGTTAGACATATTTTACACCCGCGGCCGCCCCGGCTGACACCGCAGACACTTTATGTTTTTATCACCTGAAGATGTTACATATTCATGTGATGACGCCTTCACTGCGCGCCATCAACACTGAGGTGAAACCAGGTCACAAACGCCTCACTGGAAGCTTTGCAAACTTGGATTTTGCAGAAAGCTGCAGTTTGAGTTTCATTTTCAGAGACATGATTTCCCTGCGATGGAGGTTCTGGATCTCCTGATGGGGTCTTCCAGTCTGACCCTGAGGAGTTGGTTGAGTTTGTTCTTCCACCACATCCTCCCATCAGCTCCTTTAATTTGACAATCTCCACCTCCCACTATCTCCTCCTGCCTCCAGCCCTCCCCCACCTTATCTCCCATCATGTTCGCCTCCCCCAAACCTCCCATCACCTCATCATGCCTACATCATCCCCTCCACTTCCATTCAGCTCCACCCAACTCTTACGTATCTCATCCCATCCTCTCACCCTCTTGCCCCTCCTTCCATTTCCAGTCGGCCTCCGATGACCTCCTTCCTCATTCCATCGCCTCCTCCAACCATCGCACATTTCTCCCACCTTCGGTCACCTCCCTCTGCATCCTTTAAACAGTTACCTCAGCCAACCTTCTCCCATCTACCTTCAGGCATCTCCTCCCTCCTCCTTTCATTATCACTTTGCATCTTTTGCATTCTGATTACTTGCCAGCTTGGATTAGTTTTTGCTCTATAAATAGTTTTTTTTATTCAAAAAACTTGTATTTGGTTTTAATGAGCATTTTCTCTATCCTAAAGATATAAATCCACACATGAAGCAGCTCTTCACATGTGTATAATATTTACATTATTCAGGTGTTATTTCCTCCCACCTTGGTGCTGCTGCATTTCGATGGTGGAGGTGAGACGTGTCAGCTGTGGGTGGAGCTGTGGGCGGGTTTTATTAAGACAGGGGAGGCATGAATCCATCTGTCTGATAGACCTCAAACGTCTCTTTTAATAGCTCCATCATCAGACGCTGCCAGCAGCTCTAATTGGCAGAACGTGGGAGTTGATGGTATTAAAATGGCTGCCGTGCTGTTCACCTCCATGACTGCAGCCTGTCAGTTACATGGGAGGCTAAGTGAACATGGACGAGAGAGGCAGAGAGAGTGGGAGGGAGAGAGAGAGAAGCACCGGGTTGAAGAGGTGTAGAGTTGGACACAGAGAGCTTTATTTTCTGTGCCTATTGGATCCACATCATTTCTATTATTGCTTTTAACAAGAGCTGGGATTTCAAATATAACACTCTTCTGCCAGTGCACCAGTGTAACCAGTCTGGCACCGATTAGGGCAGCTATTAATGATTATTTTTGTTAATCATTCAGTTAATTGTTTAGTTTTTAGGTCAAATGGAGAATGGAGAATTCCCATCTCAAGGGTCCAAAGTGATTTTAAAACAAGCATCAGTCCAAACGCACAAGATTCAATTTACGATTACATGAAAAAAGAATGGTTTGGAGGAGACGGAACCAGCTGATGTGTAACATTTTTAACCGATAATTGATCATTGTCGGTTAACTGGTTAGCAGATAAAGTGGCAACATTCAGTCACACACTGTCATTAAGTTGCCAGAAGCTTGCTGAGGTGTCGACTCGCAGGATTAAAGCTGCTGCTGTGGCTGACAAGCTATCTGGAAATACACTAGCTAGCCATAAAATGCAAGGCTTTGCTAGCCACCATGAGAGCCGGCTTGCTAATTGCCAGTTAGCATGAAGTTTAGTCCAGAGATGCATTTGTGCAGTCCACTCATGCCTGACGAGCAGCTGCATGCTGCACCCTTTGGGGGAGCAGTTCTACTCCAGCAGAGCAGGGTGGTGAAACACAGCTGATATCATAGCTTCCTGGCTCCAGATATCTGCTCCCTCAATAGTCAGCAATCTCAAGACTTTCTGTACTTTTCCAGTGGCATGAGTTTGTGTGTCAAAAATCACCAAATTTGAGCTCAGTGTAAAACACTGTTAATGCTGGTGATGTTACTACTGATGCTTCTTTGATACCCCAAGCACTGCGGATTGTAAATACACAAAAAATGTAAATGTAGTTACTTTTTTAACAAAATAAAATAAAATGAACTGAAGGATTTAATTTTGCCTTGAAACAGCTGAGCAAAAGCTTTGCCTAAATAACAGTAAAATTATTAAATGTATAATCAAGTAAAAGCTAAACAAGACAAAGACCAAATATTTCCCCAGTCTGATTCTATCCACAGCAAGTTTCACGTCTCTGCAGGTCTTCCAAAACCAAAACTCGGTATACCTGCGATTGACTATTGGTCTCCACAGCAGTGGACTGCATCCAGATCAGTTAGTTCCAACAGTGTGAGGTCAATTCACGCATGTTTTTTCCCATCACAGCATTGATGTTTGTCCAACACTTTGTTCTAAATTTCTATTAAATGTGTGATGAATATTCATGGTGCCAGGAGGGTGAACCCTATCCCTTCCTGCAGCACCAAAATCAGGTCAAAATTAACATTTTTCACCATTAATACCACAATACATAATGTCTAATGGGAAGATTTCCATCACATTTCCATTTCACACTCCTGCCTCCCTTTACATTTAGATTGAGATTTGCTGTTTGCTCTGTAAAAAACAGGTTTCCATTGTGGGGTTTGTGACCATTGCAGCCTCCAGGGGGCACTAACAGATTACCCTCACATGTGACTGCTGCTGTGCAGATTTTACTGTAATGCAGATAAATCATGATGAATACAGAGTCCAGCTGAGCTTTGGGCAGGAGGTTGGAGGTGTCCCTGGTGTTCTGTCAGGACAGAAATGCACTGATCCTCCCGTGAGACGGGCGCCTTGGCAATGTGTCTCGCCCTCCAATCAGAAGCGCCTGAAGGCAACACTCTGACCTCTGTAACTGCACATCAGAGCCGCGTGGACACGGAGCCTAAGTGTGTCTAATTGCTCTAAAGGAGGAAATCCGACGAGCAGGTCTGTGGCTAATGGTGGCCGGTGACTGATGCTCCCTCCGTGCAGCCCTGCAGTGAGCACTCAGCCGGCCACTTCCTGTTTGTAATCAGATAAAAGCAGGCTAAACGAATGGAAACCCACACTGAGCATCTGATTCCTCATGCTGAGGAGAGATATTATGATGTTTATTTTATGGTTTTCACGGGAGATTAATGCAATTTAGTTGGTGTCAAATCAAAACTGTTTAGGTCGACCACCATAAGGTTTAGTTTTTATTAAATAGGATTTTGACAGCAAGTGTTTAACCCACATTTTTACCACCTTCACTGTGAAAACTGTTTAGATCTTTTATGACCTTATGTCACGTTAAATGTAAAATAAAACTAAAATAAGCAGTAACTCCTGCTGTCAAATAAATGTAGTGGAGCAAAAAGTACATTTCCCTCAGAGAGAGGAAGAAAAGTAGAAAATCTCCCAACAATGAAAATATCAAAGTGGAGCAGTAAAACCACACATGATATCCGAGAGCGCGGCGTTACACATCAGCTCAAACCGTTGGCTTTTAGCAGCTTTAACAGATTCATATCAGGCTCTCAAAACAGATTGCAATAACATGTCACTGAAGCTGCATCACACCTCGACCAAGTGAAATGTTTAAACTCAACATGTCGTGTTTGTCTGCTGCAGAAAGCGCCGTCTCCAGAGATATGTCGAGTTTTTATCATATAAACTGCTGTAAAATGGAGGATGTGAGTTGCAGTAGCCTTCAGAAGAGGTGACTGTGAGACAGATGTGTCCAACAGAGAGCTGGAACAGAAGCGAAAAGCTCACACACGCGGTCTCACTCGCTTATTTGAATTATTTGAATAATTATTTTATAATTCATCTTCCACTGCAGCTTGTTTGTGCTGAATTCTAATGAATGTCAGCACGCTCTCAGTGATGGTGCTAACATGCTGATAGCGTGTAGCAGATCATTTTCGCAACCTTAGATTAACTTGTAGCTCGCTAATATTTGCTAATTAGTGCTAAACATAAAGTAAAGCTGAGGCATCTATGAAGGAAATTTCACAGTGAGATAATTGTTGAGATTTTTCACTCAAAACCACAAATTTCAGCCTCATGGTGGTATTAGAGGAAACATCAGGGGATCACCAAAATCACTGCGATGCATCTTCTGGGAACCATGAACGTCTAAGGAAAATTGCATGGAAATCCATCCAGTAGTTGTTGAAGTATTTCGGTCATTATCAGCTCACACTGAGCTTAATTCACATAGAATTTAGATTTTACAAATGTGCTAAACACAAATCACATCACAACCTGCAATCAAAAAGTTAACGTTTAACTGCTTCAGTTATTAAATGTCATAAATAAATAAATAGATGTGTACGTTTATGTAAAACAAAATGGGATTTTGATGCTGACTACATCAGAAATTTGTCTCAAAGATCTCAGTTTTGTTCTCTTTGGTGACCCCTGTGGCCATAAGCAGTAACTGCAGGTGTGTTTTTAGACCTCAGAGTAAATTTGCTTTTGAAGTTTCATCGTGCAAATGCAAACAAGAGAAACTAAACCTGATCATCAGTGTCATTCCCATCACTGACAGCAGGTCTGTGTTTACCATTTTCAATCTGTAAATTTCATGTGCCCCACCCGCCCAGCTGATCAGCTCCGCCTGGCTGCTCCGTATGACATATCAAACATCCCAGCTCCTGTAATCACGCAGGACATCATCCATCCTGACTGTAGCTGCTGGCCAATCAGAGGAAGCGGAGGGCGCCGGCGGGGCAGGTGAGCGGATGTAGCTCGTGTCGGCTGCACTCTGTCACTTTGACAAACATGTGCTCCAATTAGAAAAGCCATTAATTTCAATTTCTCTGCGATCTCAGCTCACATCTCTGCCTGCTGCTGCACAACGGCTGACTTTGTTCATTTTGTGGTTGGCCAAGTTTGAGTAATAGAGGTCTTGCATGCATCTACAGGGATTTTTTTTTTTTTTTTTTTTTTTTTTAACGTGCGTGTATGTGTGCTAAAATAGCATTACTATTCAGGAGCTGTCGAGCCTCCAGCAGAGCAGCGTGTCAGCAGAGTCGGGATGTAAAAGCGGGAGCTGTGAGGAACCTCCTGCTCGGTCTGCCTTACTAACTTTAATGTTCGTCCTTTTAGCTTCAACCTTTGCTACAGACGACCATTAGCAGCTTTTAACGGCCGCTAAACACTGTTTAACATCACTGGTGAGGCTCAGATATTCTGAATTATAACTGTAAAACGATAATGTTTTGAATAATTACCTGACAATACGGCTAAAATTAAACGCAATCAGCACGTTTTCTCCAGCAGCCTCTTCTCTGAAATTAAAGTAATGTTCCACACAAAGTCCTCTGGTGCCTCTGATTTATCACAGCTCCATCTTATTATCACTGGTTTCATCATCTGGATGCTTGATAAAAACACTGCACCCACCAACTTTTTAAAGATTTTGCACCTTTTATCAGGGAGTTTATGGTGGAGAGCTGACAGGAAATGAGGGCGCAGAGAGAGAGATGGGGGATGACTTTAACGTTAACACATTATATTAATCATTTTAGTCGTAAATGAGTTTTTCTCCCATCTGACTGATTTTCCACACTTCAAGCTTCTCTCGTGGAAATTATATTTACATACAACTAATGTGCAACAGTAAATAAGGTTTGAGAGAAATGTGATGCCACCATGATTAGTTTTTATCAACATAATGAGATTATGTCATTTTATGATTAGACTTCATAAAGTGTTGAACATATCTGCAAAACAGAGGCTGGCAACACATTTCTGTGTGCTCGTTTCTTTACACAATAACCTCTCGTGGCAGCTAAAACGTTATAAAAGCATGTTTATTTTGATAATTTCATCAAAACTACAATCCAATTAAACCAAAGTGCTTTGGTTTGGATGGAGCCAAAAGTCAGAATCATAACCTCCTCAAAGGGCTTCACAGCACGTTCAGCATGCAACACCTCCTCTGCTTTGTTTCAATGCAAATGCAACGGATCTCTAACGTGCAGAGTAAGTAAAGCTTTATTTATATAGAGCCTTTTAAAACACACAGCTACAAAGTGCTTCACACACATGAGGGGATAAAAAACGCATAAACAAATCAGGTAAAAATACAACATAAAAACACAGCAGAGGCAGATTAGACAGAAAAAAGAAGGTGAAAGTGCACCATGGAGACGATGTGAAAGTAGAACAGTGAGAATGTGGATCCAAGAGGACGTCGAGGAGCTAAAACAGGTCGGGGCTGGAGCACGTGACCTCCTCCCAACCACACAGAAAGAGGACAGAAGACAAACACTCAAGTGAGACTGAGTCTCCTGAAGGATGGAGATCCTGAAGGGGGGACAGCTTGGACGCTCACAGATTCAAGTCCTGAGTTTTGTGCCATCGAAAAACATTTTTCCTTATTTTTTTAAAACAAATTAGCAGCAACAGAGGACTGATGAGGACTGAGGATGAGGCTGAAACATAGCAGCGAGGATGTCTCTGCAGCGAGGATGTCTCTGCAGCGAGGACGTCTCTGCAGCGAGGACGTCTCTGCAGTGAGGATGTCTCTGCAGCGAGGACTGTCTGGCTGCTCCTTGTTACTTCAGTGTGCTGTTTGAAGGTGGAGGTTAGAATGAGATTCAGATTGGGGTCAGGGTTTGGGGTTTGGGGTTAGGCAGTCAGGAGCTTTGTGTGAAGGAAGGTCCTCACAAGTATGGAAAAGACAAACAAGCGCATGTTTGAGTGTTGCTGTGTTTGTACAATCACTTCCTTTCACCTCTGACCGTGTAGCAATTTTTTTTTCATGTACCTGAGGTACATTTGAGTCTTGACAATGGAACAATCATCAGTGAGGGAAACATGTCAGACAGCAATCAGCAGCTCCTGACGCTCATTTTCTCCAATCACTCGTCTTCAAATCGGTGGCTTTCAGCTCGCCGCGGGCGGAGGAAAACATGTTGAGCGCTCGCAGCGGAGGAGTTCCACGTCTTCCGGGTGCAGCTGAAATCTGTTGGCCGCTGCCTTGAATTCAGCTGAGCAGTAATAATAATCCTCAGCAGCAGACGATCCTAATTACAGAGCAGCGAGCGTCTGGCTGCAGCCGAGGTCAGAGGCCGAGCGCAGCATATTACAGTCATTGTTCTCCCAATGATCCCGCCGGCCTCCTGAGGATCTCCAAACTAAGTGAACAACTTCTTGCCAGAAAGTTGCGAGTGGACTTTTGTTTCTGCGGAGTTGGAGTTAATGGGAAAAGGAAACTGAACTTTTCCCTGAAGTTTAACTGTTTAACTTGGAGCTGTTCGCCGCTGTCTGCGTTCCACACCACAGAGCCTTTTCTTTCGTCTTTCATTTTGTTTTTCTTCAGAGGTTTGGATCCCCGGCTGCCTCGTCGTACCTCGCCACCCCCGGAGAGCAATACGGGCCTCGGCCTTATCTTTGGGAGGCACATTTCCCCGAGGGAAATCTCCCTGCCTCCACCTTGGGCTCTGCACTTAAGTGATGAACAAGTGAAACATGGCCGCTCTTTGTCTGCCCGCCGCTAATCAGCGAGGCAGAGCGCCGCTGCTGCTGCCATCTGGCCTCCTGCACCACCTGCATCACTGACATCACTTCTCCTTCACTCCCTCTTCTTCTTCTTCTTCTCGCCTTCCTCTCACTCCATCCCTCCATCAGGCCACAGCTTCAAACTGCCCTGTTAAAAGAGGTAATGAAAAATACTCCCGCGTTCAGCACTTTTACTTGTTAATGAAGCAGCTGAAGTCAAAGGAGTGATGGAGTGGACAGTTTAGTTTGCTGCTGGGGAAGAAGCTCGTATCTCCAGTTCTGGTGATTTTCATATTTAACATCACTTAAAGAAAGAAGGATGGAAAGAGACTGAAAACTTTATTTAGATTTACCCTTAAAACAGTTTTAATGTAAAGAGCATCTGAACACTAAGTCTTCTTTTCTTAAGGAGGAAATTAAACATACAGTGAAAGAATTATTTCCTCAACTGATTCTAGTTCCTTATTATTAATAGCACCTTCATTGTAAATGTTCTTTGTCGTTTTCCAGCTGAGTGTAAATCACTAATCAGTAAAAACCCTCGTCCTTTGCATTCACTTTAAAGTCACATCACACACACAATAATCCCCTGATCCAATCAAAACGCTCAGTCTACCTGCGCTGTCTACAGATGGGACTTAATCTGTGTCTGTAAAATCATTGTATTTGTATTGAATCCTCCCTCACGACTGACTGCATCTCTTCTGTGGCGCAGCGTTCAAAGTAAAAGGTGTGAGCAGCCGTCACTTCCTTAACGTCGGGCTGCTCACAGTTAGCATGGAAACAGTGTGCAGATGGTCAGAGGAATGAATTTGTAACTCAGAGTTCACTAAACACGTCAGCTTATGTATGTAAATCCACTGATATTTCAGTGGAAAGAACAAGTTTTAACAGGTTTATAATTGGATCCATAAACAACTTGAATGTCAAATGTTAGCATTGAGAGTTTCTGCAGAAACTTTGCATTTCTACATTTTACCTTTCAGCTTTATGTTGTGATGAAGTCTGATGAGGTTTAGTCACAAAAAACTCTCGTTCACGGTGAGAAAAAGATCGTGTTGTGGCTTAAAACAGCCGGTTTTGTCGGCACAGTCATGCTGTCTGCTGCTCCGAGCTCACGTCCGCATTAATCTGAACTACGTCACTTCAGTATCTGTTGTACAGTTTTAACATGTCTGCGGCCCTCAGCGGTCCATTTGAAGGCTGCGTTCTTCAGCGTTTGCTCACATGTTGTTTCAGACGTCTTGTTTGTCTTTGCTGATTTAAGTTCCTCACTCTCTCTGCTGTTCGTCCACAGCGGTCAGTTTGCTCTCTGCGGCTGATCTGGAGTCAGCTGTCCTCCTCAGCAGGACCGTAATCAGCGTCCAGGAGCAGCACATATCAGCGCTGGTCTCCAGCTGCTGAATATGTAAAGCCTTATTGAAGCTACGCTCCAGCAATTTCTCTTAATTATTGGAATAATCAGATTGAAGGAAAGGAGAGGCTTCGCTTATTGGATTAGCCGAGACGATCCTCCAACACAAACCGTCTCCTCTGCTCTATCTGCCTCGCTCTATTCAATTCACTTCGATTCAATCAGCTTTATTGGCACGAAAGTTTTCAAACAATATCTCCAACGTAAGGAAGTGCAATATAGATAATTATCAATAATTTAAATATCAATATTAACAGCCGCGATGATTGGATTAAACAAAAACTAAACCAGAAAAGGCTTTGATGTGTCTGTCTGTTCTGCTCAGTTCAAGTCTTTCAGTGTTTGTATGTTAACGTGACTCCACAGATCTGAAAACCTTCATGCAGAATAAATCCTCATTTTTACTATTTTATTCTTCTTTTTAGCTGAATTAAAGAAA
The DNA here is from genome assembly GCA_037975065.1 of Chaetodon trifasciatus. NCBI lineage: Eukaryota > Metazoa > Chordata > Actinopteri > Chaetodontiformes > Chaetodontidae > Chaetodon > Chaetodon trifasciatus. The sequence goes on along the minus strand of JBBMOE010000036.1, from coordinate 845,205 downwards.
ATGTTGTATCCAATACAGGCAACCATGAAATCATGAGAATCTGCATACCTGCACAGGTGTTTCCACTTCCTCTGGCTGATCAGTTAAACTCACCTGTGTGCAGCTCTGTGTCCCTGCAGGGGGTGGAGTCAGGTCATCAGGTGGACCTCAGCTCACCTGATCTGACTCTCTTTCAGTTGGTCTTCATGTCTCGCTCCTGGTTTCTCCTCTTTGGTCTCGTTTGGTCTTTTTCTGCATCGTTTCTACAGAGAACGACACTGAGGGAGAAGTGTGTTTTATTTTTAATGTTTTTAACAACTAACACGGTCCATCAGGCCTGTCCCACAGCGGACATTTGGACTTGTCACTGTAAGACGAGCACAGGTGTCACTAACAGCAGAGAGCCAGCATGTACAGCGTCAGACTGGAGCAGCGAAATGGAATTCAGCCACCATTCTTTTTATTATTCATTTCATTATTCACACCTGTGCTTCTCCTAGTGCGACCCGTCCAAACTGTCCTTTTTAGTTTTGATTAGAGAGGCCAGAAACACGAGCAGTCAGCTGATCAGACACGCGGAAACACACCAAGAGATTATCCACATTAAATTTAGAGGTCAGACCGACACGTCTACAGTAAGTCCAGAGGGTCAAAGTTGATGCGGGTTGTTGGTCTGCAAACAAGAGACATAAAACTCTAAATAAAAATCAACACTTTTTACTGTCAGTTTTTGTTTTGTTTGCTTTTTTTTTCAGCTTTTCAGCAGGGATTTTAAGGGTTGGGGGATTCAGGATTTCTAAAATCCAGATTAACGCCTGAAAACCTGAAACCTTGATTCACAGACTCCGTCCTCCAACAGCAGGTGAACTTCATGGACGGACGGTGAATAACATGAACATGCTGGAGGAAGAGTGTGTGACAATCGTTCATATGAAGTGACTCACTGAATGACAGGCCCACTTACTCACAGTGTCTGACTTACAGAACAATAGATACCTCTCCAGCACACACACCTTGTTTGTACGAGTGTGGTTTTGGGGTCGAGGCTCTGGGCTGAGGGGACACCGGGGGCATTAAGGCGGATCGATATCTGGCAGTGGGAGGGAGCCGGCCATAATCTCCATCAGCCATGTAGGAAAGTACATTACTGCCACTACAAAGCCTATTAACAAAACCGCAGGTCATGCATTATTGAATGGATGTTGGTTTTATTCGCCTCGTTCAAAGAAATGAAAAAAAAGGACAAACATAAATTATGCAGCTCCTGCTCCCCCGCTCGAAAATATTGTTTTTGTTTTCGGTGCTTAATTGGATTCGTAGCCTGGGAGGCATGGCGGTGGACGCGGGGGGGGGGGGGGGGGGGCAGGGCACTCAGATCACATCGGAGTGACTTCAGGGGGAATATTGATCGGTGATACGGATCCACAGAGAGCATCCAGAGGGATATCCATCTGTAAACAATGACTCAGGGCGGCGAGGAGCTTCACCTCCGAATCACAGATGAGCCGTCGTCACCTCGGGCTCGAATCTGCACATCTGCACTGTTCAAGAAGGTGTGTGTGTGTGTGTGTGTGTGTGTGTGTGTGTGTGTGCGTGCGTGTGCGTGCGTGTATCTCTGCATCATGCACACTTAGAAAAGAACACAAAGCACTTTGGGCTTGTTACACAGCTGCTCTCACATGACAGAAAACACTGAAATAATCTCTAATAACGCATCCAAAATGTTACTCAAGTGCAAAAGTATTAGCATCAAAATATACTCAGAAGTAAAAGTACAACAGCTCATTTCAGAGTAATGTGTTTTTTTGTGTAATTTCGTGTTGTAGCTGGTGAAGACGGAGCTAATTTTAATGACTCTCTGCTGCTGGGTAGCCTGTGAAGCTCGACCTTATTAATAAAGTTTAATTCTGTTTTACAGTATATCAATATATTTGAATTTATTGTGAATTATATTTTATGTAATATAAACTTAAACTCACTTGTGTCTCACAAGTGATCCTGGTTGATCCTGCGGGAGCTTGGATGTCCTCAGTCAGTCTAGCATCTCACAGCTGGTCATCTTTTCTTAAAACAAAGCAGTCGATCCTCTGGGGAACATGAACGAGCTCAGTGAATTTAATCTGTCTGTAAGGATTTGGATATTTCTGTGAGCAGCTGGAAATTTACCCAGAATCCTGAAAATCCACATTAAATTTCCTGAAATTGCTACCAAAGAGAAAAGGGAGGGAATAATAAACTCTCCTTATTCTCAGGAAAGCATCCCAGATTTTTTTTTTTCTTAATATATAAAGTTCTTAAATATTAAGTGAAAAGTTGGAGCAAAAACTCAGACTGGAGAATAAATTTCCTCTTAAGTTTATGCAGCCTTGAACCATTTTTGCAGTTGGAGCAGCTTGCTGCCTCCACCCGGCCGGCGTTCGCACATTTTCTCCTCCTGACGGGGTCACGGAGGTCGAGCGCTGCCGACTGTAAACAGCCATGTCTTCGCTTTGGCCTCCTGACTGACGGAGGATCCCAGACGAGACCAGCGCGGAGCTTCTCCTCCAGCCACCGCTGATCTCATCCCATAATGCTTCATTACCGGAGCGTCCACTCTGACCCCGGCAGCCATTTAGCAGGCAGATGGAGGGAGGCCAGAAAGGTCCAGAAACACACACATGACACAAACCCAGCCGGTGCGATAACAAGGCCGTGTTTCAGATGGAGTGAGTGGCGTTTGGTCTCCGTCAGCTCCGGTCAGCAGTTTGTGTTTACAGCAGCAGCAGCTCTGCGGCGAGCAGCAGGAGATTCGTCCGGCTTCCAGCTTCACGCCGCGGGGCTGATGATATATAAAGCTGGCAGATATAACGCTCCTGTTAGCAGATATCTGGATCTTATCAGACAAACTGTAAAACAGATATACGGTTTTATCACTGAAATACTTCCGAGGCAGCACTGAGGAGGAGGAGGAGGCTGCTTGACCACTTCACAGTGTTGAGGCACTTTACAAGTTTTCTCTGTTATGCTGCTCTGCCCCGCGACTTTTATTTGACAACTATAACTTATGAGTTTAGTTAAAGGCCATAAACCATGCAGCATGTAATCCACCATGTTGATTAAAGAGTACTTGTACTTTGATGCTTTTTAGTTACTGTGTCAAAGATCATTTGTGTGAGTTAAAGCAGCCTAAAAATACTATTCATATTCATATTATTATATTTATACTATTATATCACTACCGTGTCCTTTGAGTCAGTGCAAGGGTTTAAGCTTAAAAAAATAACTTCAAGAAGTTTTCACTTTCACTTAAAGTGGTTTAACAAAAAACAGCAGGCAGTTTGAGTTTACTGAGCTAAAGTAAAGTCATAAATAATGCAGCTGAGCACTTCCATGTTAAAGATCCCCTCCAGACATGTTTTAAGATCTAAATAAATGACTCCACTTTGAATGATAATGTGTCTGATATTTTTCTCCAAATAAAGTTCAATTATCTTGTTAAAATCTCTCATTTCAAAGTGCAGAATTTATGAATATGGAGTTATTTTTCACTTCCAGAGTTTGACTGTCGGACACAAACGCTTCCCGCTTCGCTGAAAGGTCAGTTCTCAGTGTGAGGCTTCAGGTCTCCACGTCTCACCTGCGTGAGTTGAATACTGAACCGGGATTGGCTTCAAACTGTTTGTGATGTCACTCATAGGCCCTTCGATGAGCTCAGAGAAACGTTCACATCCATCATTCTGCACAGTGACGCTCAAATATTCAACCATAGGAACAAGAAGGAACATATATTTTTAAGAGAAGTTCATGAAGTTTAAAGGAAGTCTGCAGGAACTCTTTTCCTGTTATTCTAAAGAAAGGAAACCGTGGAAGAGCTGCAGGATTAGATCGATTTTTTTCTTTTGTTTTCTACTAAATGTGGGTGATAAGACATTATCTCTGTGTTCCCTGTTGTTTTGTTCTCCTCTCTTGATGTATGAATCTGCACTGTGTTATGAATATATTCTGTATCAGGAATTAATATTCAGCAGCTGCATTCAATGCAGAGCTTTTTGCCTCCAACAGAGAAGAACAGATGTGATTTCTTTTCCAGCTCTTGTTTCTGTTTGTCTTGTATTCGTGGCCCTCTTTGGCCCTCTTTGGCCCTCTTTGGCCCTCATCTCGCCCGCTCTCAGTCCAGTTTCTGTACGTGGCTGCGATCCAAAACGAAATCTGCTTTTTGTCCTCGATGTTCAGCTGCCGGCTGCCCGAGCAGCATCACAGAGCCTCAAGTTCGAGACTCTGCGAGCAGAGATCAAACCGTGGGATCCTCCCAACGTCGCATGTTTAACAATCAGCCGCCATCTTAAGTCATCGTCCTCCTTCAGCTTCGTGCGAGCCATCGGTGAACCTGAGAGGCAGGTGAAGGCAAACAGGAAGAGGGTCGTTCATTAGCTGCAGCCGCCGCGCTGCCTTCAGCCTATAATTAGCCAAAGCATCACTGACTCAAAGTTTACAAGCTGCACTCAACAGTATAAATATTCATATGCATCTCTGAGAAATCAATAGGGCAGAACAAAACTTTATGATATTAAAGTATTACAATATTAATGTGTGGGCGAAAACACTTTAGACAAACTAAACGCTCCTCCTCCCTCCTCTTCCTCGCCATTATGCATGCTGGGAGATCAGATTCCATGACCTTTGCCATCCGATGGGAACTTGTCTTTGCTTTGGGGAGCAGATAAGCCCGGATGATCCGCAACAATAAATAAATCTGTGAACAGGCTGGAGAGCCCGAAAGCTCCCTCCCTCCCTCTCTAATCTTTGCAATTTGCCATGGCTGATAAAATTTTAATGAGGAATAAGCATAATGGGAGCCTCAGAGAGATTACAGTGAACTGGGAGTGAGACATGTCGGACCAATGAAGATGGAGGAAGCGGAATCAGGCTGCAGATCAGAGATGCTCTGCGGCCCCCCGAGAGGAGGCGGGAAACACCCGGCGCAGACGGCTGCAAAGTGTTTTTAGTTTTCAGATTGTTTTCAGAGAAGATGCTGCAAACGCACCACCTGCTGGGATTTCATGTTTCCCCTCCTCGAGTCAAAGCGAGCCCCGCCTTCCTCCAGAGGTCAAAGGTTTCTGCAGATTCTTTGAAACAGGCTGAAATGTTTACAAAAAGACACGTTTTCCATTTTTGGCCTTGAGAGTCACATGATTCCTTTATGAGAGTGTGATTTAAAATGCACCCGGAGCCGGACGGAGTTTCAGGTGTTTTACTTAATTTATTCAGTCAGTCACATGAAGATCAGGATCGCTCTTTGACAGAGCGACCTGAAAACAAATTGCACGTATTTCATTTAAAGCAATAACAGATTTAGTGTTTATTTGTCGCTGCACAGCAGATGGATTCCCTCAGAGGGTGCAGAGTGCAGGCTTCTGTTTTACCAAAGACGAGCTTAATTGCAGAGTTAACTTGTCTTGAAACACGCTTCATTCAAACTCGACAGAAACAAAATGAAACTCGTGAACCGTCTTATCTTTCCACTGTTCCAACAATCGTCGGCTCTGGTTTGGTTAGATGTGAGGATATTTCGGCTCTAAATGCAGCTTTTCCATGTTAGTGATGGCCGACCTTCCTCTCGCTGCTCTCCTGGTTCACGGCTCTTCTGTCCCCGTCTGCCGTGTCCTCATCGTCCCCGGAGGCAGAATCCTGGTCGGAGCTGCTGTAAATCACCTTCGCACTGTAATCACTGTCTTCAAGCTGGTCTCTTTTGGTCTTGGAGGCTGTGTTTGGTCCTGATCCGACCTTGGCAGACTCCAACCAGCTAATAGGGCTACTAGCTGCGTGGCTAACTGAGCTAACTAGCTAACAGCAGCTAGTAGCTTTGGTCAAAGATAGCCGAACAGTGAGCAGTCGTTAGCAGTTACTCTGGTGATGTGCTGCCTTCTATTGGTTTGCAGTGACCTTCAGTGGGCGGGTAGTTCTACATATCATCCCTTTAAATTAAAGTTTTATTCATCTATTGGTGTGAAAGCTGTCAATCAAACCAGGTAAAACAACAGCCCACCATTTTAAATGCTGTTGGTCTGGATCAAAATCAAAGCAGACTAACCACAGGATTCAGTAATAGTAGATGTTGCATATGATTTTAGCACGATTTCTAAAAATGAAACCACTATTAAACCCATCTGCTGATTGTAGGAAGTGTCAAGAAAGCAATAATTATCAGCAATCTAGATGATTATGCAACATCGTGCAAGATTTGGTAACAAGCGTGAGAGTGTGTTGATTTTCCTTCATCAATCAGGACAATGAGAAGGAGATGAAATTATACAAGACGCCTTGTTTTCATCCTGTTGCCAACTATTTGTCATAATTCATTCACACACGGGCCGCTTACTGTCTGGACTCATGTTGCTCATCATCAATTATTTATTTGTGGCGTTCTCAAAAGTGGACAGACACGCAATTAATAAAAAGTCGCAGTGGAAGAGTTACAATACGGAGAAGAAATGAAGTCCAGACGTATAATATGAAGTAACTCTTACATGTCGTGAGCTAAAGGGTTTCAGACAGACGGTAAGATTGTGTAACCCTCAAGCAACGTCTGGTCGAGCCAGGCAGGATTAAGACCTGGACCTCAAAACAACCTCAGCACCACAAAGAGCTGAAGAGAGGGCGGACACATACAGACAAGAGGACACGCCGCCGAAAGCATTGACACGGCAGGAGAGGAGATAACGGACACTAAGAGATGATCAGCTGTGAACACAGCTGGAGAAACAGTGGCTGAGGTTAGAGATCCAGATCTGCTCCTGTGCCCTTTTAGTTCTTCTATGAGGCTTCTTACAGACACCTGGCGGCCTTTTCCGATGGGTCAGCGCCGCCTCTGTCCTCTGCCCTCTGCATCACACAGAGAAAAGCTGCCTTAACTCGTCCCGTCAGCTCAGACGACCGCCCCCTGTCAGCGTCATCCACCGCAGCACCACCCGTGACAACCTCGACAGTGAAAAAACACAGGAACAGGCGACGCCCGTTTACACGGAGCCGGTTTGTGTCACGCGCGGCAGAGCCGGCGTCGTGTTCTTTGATTGATTGGCCTCGGCTAACGTGGCGCGAGACAGAAAACACTCGCCATCTCTCAGCAACAATTACCCGTCCCTCCACGCCGGCTGTCAGCGTGCTAATTCATCTGTCATCATCCCACTTCTCCCAGTAGAATCAGGCTGACAGCCAGCCCAGTATCAGTCACACGGCATTACACTCCTGTTGGCTTTCATTAGCTCCACTTTGTCTTTCACCATGAAGGATGCTGGATTCTGTTTTACCCTTAAAACTAATGTTTCTGCTTGTTCTGCTTGAACTCTGCTTCACATTCACGCTGGGAGCTCAGCACAGGGCCGTGTAATAGAAAATTACATAACTTGAACCAATTCAACCCCGTCAGGTCAACCAGTGGCTCCATCCACACAAACTCACGCTGTATTTCCAGGAATACTTCAAACGTTGGGGCAGAAGAGCTCGAGCTGGCTGAGGAACACACACCTCTGACACAAGGCTAACACTCACTCTCCTTTAGCTGTGGCGGCCCCGTCCAGTTTCTCTTTGTCATGTGACCAATCGTTGATGTGGATCAGTTCTCCACCTTGGAAACAGCAGCTGACAAATCTTAATCACGTGATTGCGCTGAAAGCTCCAGAGCAGCTGCTAAACGGACACTGAGGTGAGATTGTTTTAAGGTCAAGAATTCACTTTGAAACTCAAACATTTGACTCGGTTATTGCACAAGAGGAAGAAAAAACTGACTAATAAGAGGCTCTTGAAGTGCTCAGAAAATGGAAATTGTAAAATCTACAATCTAATGACAACTGGGCAGAGTCAGCTTGCTGATGAACATCATGGGTTATGATTGAACCTGATAGATGTGAGAAAATCACGTCTTTAAGTTTTAAAGCTCATAGTGATGAAAAAAATATATTTAGTTTCGGGTGGCGTTGGTCCGCTGGGGGATCCTTTTTTGGTGAAGTGTCTCCATTATTTTGTCCACCCCTGGATTCTCAGCAGTCTCTGGGGGGAGTATTTCCAGAGAGGATGATGGGAGTCTCTGACAGCCCGTCTCCTCCCTCCTGCATGACTTAGCAGGGCCTATCAGAGCGTCACGGCATTCGATTCCCTGTGTGGCAGCTGAAGAGCAGGAGGGTGAGGCGAGGGTGGGGGTGAAGTGGTCTCTGGGGGGCCAGAGGTCATCTCTAGGGGCCGAAGGCTTCTCCTCATCCTCATCCTCACACTCATGCTGCCTCTTCTCTCAGGTCAGTTGAGAAGAAAAGTTGGGTTTTTAGTTTTTTGGAGGGAGGCTAGGTGGCTTCGGCCTGGCCTGACTCTGCTTTTCCAGGTTTGGGACCCGTAAATCTGGACTGGTTTTCACTCACATCACCTGAGCCAGGTTCCAACATCTGGTGCATCAACTGAAACCACAAGGCCGTTGTAGCAGCGTGTCAAAGGGTTGTATGAGGGACTTATCAATAGTTTATTACCTGCAGGAGATGGCAGTCAGCACACCCCTGGTTTGAAGAAGCAGACAGGAATACTGACACAGAATGCACTGCTGTGGAGAAGCAACATGTATTTTATCCACCAGCAATCATCAATATGTTATTCAGTTCTTTACCTTGACATCAGACAGCCCTCCACTCGCACACAGCGGCCCACAGCAGTTCAGGCTCCGTCTGCAGAAGTTCTTCTTCTGTGCACTCATAAAGGTCTCCACAGTGACGTCATAATCACTCATTTTACCTCCTTGTGTTTGATGTCTCCTCCTGTAGCATCACACGATGTGAGGAAGAGTCCCAAAGGAAAGAGTCTGATGGCTGAAAATATTCAAAACATGGTGCACAGGTAAACTGATGTGGGTTATTTTTGGTGAGTCTTTTTTAAGGAGGATAAAATGTGTTTTGTTTCTCCAAGCTGGGTACATGCTGACCGCCATTTACTGCAGGTGATGCACTGATGATGTACGAGCACCAAAAGTGGTGCCATGCATTCATTTGTCCAACTATAACATATGGGTGCATTGTTCTTTAAATGGAGGTTTCTTCCCTGTCCACTGAAGTCATAGATGCAGACTTGAGACTTCTATCAAGGTTGAGAACTGAAATTTGGTTCCAACTAAAACCAAATCCAAAATGCCAAACAATCAGGTATGACAAGGTACGTTCTGCCCAGAGGTTCCTAAACGCGTTTATTATTATACAGAAGCTCTATATCTGAAAGAACATGGCCGTCTGTGTCTGTGATTGGTTGTGGAGCTGCAAGAAGCAAATATAATAATTAATAGTAATTAGCCATGGATGTATTTTATTTGTGGGGATAACCACATAGCATAACCACAGAGGCGGGTAAGGGAGAAAATCGTTATTGACGACTGATGTGAAAATACATTAAAAACAACATTTAAAAAAACGCTAATGAGAGTTTAAGTAAATCAAATGAGTGAATTAGGCTTACAAACACAGGGCGCCACCTATAGGCACAGAAAGCACGACACAAAATGTAACATAATGAGCATTTTTTTTTTTTTTTTTTTTTTTTTTGCCAAACTGGAAGAACCGGAATCAACCAGCAGACTCTGTAAAGTTCAAAGGACGCCTGACCCTCGTCTTCCTCCGCCCTCCAGCGTCTGCGTCTCAGTCAGACAAACCTCCACCACGTGATGTTGTTGTCGGCTACAATGAGTCTGATCCTCTTTTTGGTCATTCTGCAGTTTTCCGGCAGCATCCGGACTCCCCTGGTGGATCCTCGTCCCTGATCTAATAACTCTGATAAAAAGACTCTTCAGTGAGAGACAAAGAGCCGCTCTGCAGCAGGTGAACCGGTGCTTCGATTAAAGACGGATGGAGGCTCGAGTGTTTCTGATTCAACCTGCCGCACTGAATTTACTTCCTCCACTTTTACTGCAGAGAAAAGGGGTTTTTATTTTCCTCAGGCCGCCATCGGAGGCTTTTCTCTGCTGCCAATCTGATGGCTCCTTTGAGAGGTCGGCCATAAATGTCTGCCGTGAAAAGAACAAGTCTCTCTCAGAAATAAATATCAAATATCTCACAAAGTGTAAAACAAACTCCTCCATTATGCACCGAACAACAGACTCTCATCATAGCATTAATAGCTCTGCTTAGATTAAAGTAGATATTTTAAATGTAATAGACATAATGGAGACAATAACAACACAACTTAATACTGAGTGTAAACAACTGGAGTAAATACACCACAAAGTAAACAATTAGCACAGTCAAACTCAAAGAGGCAGAAACAGCTCTGAAACCGGCCGGAGTGAACGACCACAGGCTCGCTCCGGTGATGCAACACCTCAGAAAAAAGGGTAAAAGGCCGCTGAACTGGGAGCGATGGGCGGGTGTGTTCACGGGTCGGTGGACAGATGAGGATTCGTGAATCACACCACCGCTCGCAGCTTTGTGGACACGGACAACAGAGTTTCTGTTCGACCGCTGCGCCGCTTGCTTCGAGCTAAATGCTAACGTCGTCATGCTAACATGCTAATGTTTGGGAGGTATGATGGAGAAGAGGGCTGAGTCAGAGGGATTCATCCTCCGGGGATCATGAACATCTGTACAAACCCTCAGTACAGGACTTTATTATGTTCATTTTGCAGACTTCGCTGCTGCTGATCACAAGTTTAACAGCTTCTGTAGTTTTATATTTCTTTCAGATTTCCACTCTCCATTGATCGGTGCTTCGTGTCCTTGCTGCTGCTGCTGCTGCTGCTGAGTTTCTCCTCTCACGATCAATGATCTTATTTTGTCTTCTTCGCAGTCTGACACTCTCTGTTGCCTGAAAGATTTTGTGACATTATATTATTATTCAGTTGGTGGCCATTTTCTATAAATCTAAAATAAAAATTTACACTAATTATTCAGCATTCAGTTAATAACTGCACTAAATGAGCCTGCTCGGGAGCTAATTATGTTCCAAACCCAGAGAAATATTGTAATGGTGTATTTCTACTTTAAATGCACTCATAGATCAGAAGCAATAATAAAGAAAAAACTAACATACTGTTTTATGCGTTATTGTTTCTGTCCATTTCCAGTGAACGGAGAGGAAACCATGACTTACCAACAGCATGAGTTCATTTATTTTTCATGATGATTAACTCGTATTAATGAATAAAGTGATGCTTTCACACACTGCATATATATGTTTTATTATCTTAACAAAGATATTGATTAAAACAAACAAGGGGTCAGCTGAGAAGCTTCATTCAGTCCACTGTCGTCATTAATGCTCAAATATGTATGTGTTACTTTAATATCACAGCAGTAACACACATATATAAATAAAATGTATTGATTGTATTTATTATGTGTGCATGATGATCTGATCGAGCTTCTTGTGCTCACCCACCGTGCTGCTTCCTCCTCTTCATCATCAGCATCTCCAGGAAACAGTTCAATCTCCTCAGGTGGAGATAATGATAATCAGAAGAGTCAGAATCAATCAAAACAGCGTTTCCATTTCTGACCAGTGGACAGATTTGAGTGAAAGCTGTAAATCCTTCATATGACGTTTTGAAGTGTAAGTAATTTAACATCTCATGTTTATTTTAAACACAGTTTAAACACAAATCCTGGACTTTAACGGTGTGGTCGATAGATAAAAACGTGCCTTCTGCTTCCTTTTTCGCTCACTTGCTGAATAAGAGTTTGTGGCACACTGTGATTGGCTTCCAGACATCCAATCAATTAAGCCGTTGCGTTTGAGTGCAGTCAGGTGACAGTAGTCTTGATTGGCCAGCGGATTCCAGCAGGTTAGAAGGTGTCGACGCCGCTGAAGAAAGGAAGCAGGTGTGGTGTTTTTTAGCTGCCATGAACCAGCGTGGATCTTCGCGGCGGCCGGCGGCGTCTGCGGCGTTCAGTTCCAGCCGGCAGATAATGACAGTGGTGCTCAAGAGGAAATTAAATGTCAAGCCACTGCCTTTGATTTCTGCTAAATGGAGCGCTAATTACACAGAAAAGCTGAAAATCCAGCCACTGTCTCTGTCTGTCACTTTCTCCTCTCAGTGTGGCCCGTGCTGATAAAAGAAGAGACTCATCCAGAAAGACCTGTTCTCCCCATCACCTCCTCCTCCTCCTCCTCCTCTTCCTCCTCCCCACTGTTCCACAGTCTGAAAGTAGAAGCTTGTCTGATGAGTAATCGTCGCCATTTTGTGACACCGTGCCGCCGCCGTGGCTGAAAACAGACGATTTACACCTGGAATGAGCCGACAAAGCTCTGAAAATAGTTTCTTTAAGAGCAAGTGGATAAAAAAATCCGCTGTGTGTGTGACTCATCCCCAGCAGGACCCATCTTTACTCTAAAAAAAGCCCCTTCTGCTACTGTAACACACTGAAGCACCGTCGCTTTCCGTTCACTCATAAAACGTTGTGCAAATTGGAGGAACGTGAGTCTGCATTTCAGAAAGCAACAGGTGGGCAGCAGCACGTTAGATCTGCTCTGTCAGGTATCATATACATATAATTATGCTGCATAAACTGCACAACAGCTGAGCAAAAACATTCAAATTACTGATGACTTATATCCCAAACTGTGTATTATTTACTATATTTTTAAGAGGTTAGACTGTCACTGTCCTGTGAGCCTGATTAGCACAAACACAACATGCTGCTTGCTTTTCCTCTCATAGATAATAAATACCAAGAATTTTGTGTGTGTGTTTCACTGATATGTGGCTGATTTACTGAGTGTAAGGCCGTCACTGAAAACAGTTTTTATGTCGTCCGTCTGTCCGTCTGTCCCATCCTCATGAACTCAAGATGAATGAATTTCCTCAAATTTGTCACAAAGCTCCACTTTGTAATTCATGAATTCATCCACTAATTGCCAAGATTCCATGTGGTTCAAGTGGTTTTATATCCAAAAGGTCAAAGGTCAGCTTCACTGTGACATCATGATGTTCATTCTTCAGCCACAGAACAGAAGAACTGGTCAGATGAGTTGGTGACACTAATCTTAGGTGTCCACACTGAAACTGTGCTGATTGTACAGACCTGTTAATGATGCCGTACATCTCAGCACTGAATGTTGTGGAAAGTTTGACTGATGTGTTGTTTTTCACTGCTTGTTTCACCCTCCTGCAGCCTCTCAGCGCTCCCCAACAGATTTCTGAGATGAGTAATCAGTAATTGTGTCAATGCAAACTTTCTTTAAGGGTTTAATTTGCTGATTTGTTTTGTTTGTACGCACCACAAAAATCCTCCAGCAGCCAAAGTTACCTCACAGTAATTATCTTTTGCAGACTCAAAAATGAAGGACGCTATGATAGCAAGTGTGTCTCACCATCCAGATTTACACCTCTCCACATATGGGACACTGCCTGTAATCTGTGGTGAATAAACTTATTTTACGTTAGCAGCTAAATGAACTAGCTCTCAGCACAGGTAGGCTACTATTGCTGGCAACTGCTAGCAAGTTATCATGGAGCTAGCACGCTCTGTTCACAGCAGCCTCACAGTCACACCATTTAAACATCTTAAATGTTGGATTTCACTTCAACGTTCTGCCAGTGACGGTGGCTTTGCAGCAGTTCTGCAGCTGGGGGTCACAGTCTGAATGACATGACATCAACGTGATGGTCGCTCTGTCATCACGCTTCCCGCACCGCTCTGTGGGGTGACTGGGCACTAAATTGAACGGACACCGCCGTGCTGGTTGTCATAAAGTTTTGTGGGGTAGCAGCTGATCAACCTCTAACTGATGCACAGCGACACATCAGAGGTTTTTTTTTACGCCCTCAGCTTTGATTAAACAGACAGACTCTCTTCAGGTCACAGGGAGCGGAGACATGAGGAAATGCTCATACGTTACATTGATGGTGTGTAACCGTAATTTTACTGTTGAATCTGATGACACTCAGCGGCAGAGGAATGATTGAAAGTGCTCTCCAAAGGAAACTCTGAAAATTCCTTCAATATTAGACCCATAATTCATAGCAGAGCCTGTACGACTGCACCAACGCCGAGCTTTAAAACGGCCATAAAACTGTAACTAACGCAGAGAGAGCGCCTCTGTAATTGACAATAAAAACAATAAAAACAACTTGTGAATGGAGATGTGGAGCCGGCAGTCACTGCTAATATCCCACATCCTTAAAAGTTGAGGCTGCTTGAGTTTTTAATGTACTGTAGAGAGCCGCGGCTGCTGTAATGAAATGTAATGAAGCTCTGTAATCAAAGGCAATTTCACAAACACACACAGAGAGCGAGAGAGCTGCAGAAAACACACAGCTAATAACACTGCAAGCGCCACACAAAGGCTTACAGGCTAGTAGTAGCTGTAGTATCAGTGATTGCAGTCAATGTTGATTGTAATGTTGAGTAAAACTCTTTCGGTGTAGGACCTCACTCAGACCCGCCTGTGCCCAAACCCTCCATCTATTTTGTATTTCCACGGCAGATGGCAGGCGGGCTTGTTACTGGAGGGTAAGAGTTACATCAACCACCTACGTAGCATGAAATCATATCGAACGCAGCGCAACAAGGTGGCAAACTTTGAGAAAAGGCAAGAGAAAATACAGCAGCTGATGAGGGATTTAAAAATGGTGGAGGGTGCATTGAGTCCAAGAAGGGGCCCTTCTGTTGACCAATCAACGGACTGCAGCTCTGACCTGGAAACGCAGCTCTATGGTCCTCAGAGATCCAGAGATAAGTGACCAAACTGCATCAAGCATCCTACAATATAAACACAATCCTAGACATGAATGTGTTGTCGTCAGGTGGATCTAATTTAGGTTCTGTTTAATTATAATGACGCATCAGAATTCACTAACTGATCTTGCCTTGGTCTGAAATCTGTAAAGTAACAATTAACTGTCAAATAGATGTAGTGGAGAATAAAGGAAACAGTCAACAGAAGTACCTCAAAACTAAGTGAATACAGTAATTCGATAAATGAGTTTAGTTGCTTCAGAATCAGAGCGTTGAACACACACTGACAGATGTTTGACTAGCAGAATAAAACCAAACCCTCCACGACTCCAGATTTTTATATTCATGGTCCCAGAGAATGAAACCTAATGATTCTGTTCACCTCCTGATCTTTCCTCCACAAGCCTCAGGCCAGAATTTCAACAACAAATATCCAAATAGAGCCGTCAGATTTCAGGACAAACAGATTATTTTTAGCTCCGCTGCTGGTGCTCCGTCGTCGGTTTGTTGTTTGTTCTGTCCAGCACTTGTATGTTTTGGCATTTTGACATTTACTGGATGGTTCACAGTACAAATACAGGAAGGACAGATGGAGAGAGAGGAGCATGGCATGCAACAAAGACCCAGCGTCATGGGATGTGTCTTATGCTGGGCTCAGACTACGCAGGCCGATAATAACCCGACCCCTACGGCGAATCTTAGTGGACGACAGCCGACGCCGCATCTGGGACGCCTGAAGACGCCTCACGCCTTCCACGACGTGGACCTCTCACCTGACAGAGTGACCATCTTAACAGACTTAAACATCACGTGGTCTAAACATGGCGTCAGACCACCTGGACGCCCGAACCTTTCACTGCGTGGCTGTGATGAACACTATGGCCTGCAGGAGGCGCTACTGAGGCAGCATATATTTACTCCTGTTGAGATGTTTTTGATCATTATCTCAAACTATTTGGATTACATCATCATGAAGAATCCTCCACAAATCCTGACATCCTAACATATACACTGTGTGTGTGTGTGTGTGTGTGTGTGTGTGTGTGTGTGTGTGTGTGTCTGTGTCTGTGTGTGTGTGTGCACGATGATGATGAAGATGAGACGTTCAGAGTTATAGAGGATGAGCAAGGATCATCATCATCATCATAGCGCTGCTCTTTGATGTTAATGTCATGCTCTCCGGCTGCAGCAACCTGGCAGCTCCACACACACATGCACGCACACACACGCGCGCACACACACACACACACACACCTACACACAAGTTTGTGCTGTTTTGTGCACTCGTTTTTACAAAACATCACAGTAAATACATCATGTCCTCATGCTCAAGGTGTGAAAACCGGTCCTCACAAAGGTAAAGGAGAGCGCGCACACACACACACACACACACACACACACACACACACACACATGCACACATACATGCACACACACACTGCTGTCAGATCATTTCGCTCAGAGGAATCCCTCCTGGGAAAGGTGGTGTGCCAACTGTCACACACACACACACACACACACACACAGGATATGAATATGAATAAATGAACACACACACACACACACACACACACACACACACACACACACACATCCCTGAAGACACCTCTGTTTCTCTTTATCATCATTTGACTTTGAAGCTTTATTGGCACGACATCCTGATATTAAAACATGTTATTACAGCACAGAGATGCAGAACTTTGAGGGTCATATGATGAGCTTCTATAGATGAACACACTCGTGACGACTGCACAGTCGGATGTCACAATCAAGGTTTTGGCCTCGATCCTGATCTGACGATGATCTGAGTCCTTTAAAACTGGAAATCTGCCAGTCTGCCACTGAGCCGCCCAGTGCTCCAGCTCCTGTAAGATACCCAAAGCTAGAATGAGTGCATGCAGAGGATATGCAGTGGTGATTAAAATATGTGTCTGCCACACTGGAATAACAGGTGTAACCTGCTAAATTTGGCCCAGCTTTCAGCTCGTTTGTAGGAGGTGCAGCTGCGCCGCGGCTGACGGAGCTGATGGTGATGATCTGGACGACGCTGCTGAGCATCTGAGAAGGCTCTTCGCTCTGCTCCGACTAAAACACACACCTAGTTTAATCCTGACGAGCGTCCACCTCAAGCTGCAGACAGGAAGTCAGACAGACAGGAAGTCAGACACAGGAACGGCATTCATCATTTGGCCAAGTTTCAAAATAAAACATCCTGTAGAGACTTCCAATCATATAAACAGAATTAAAAAGAATTAAAGAAGAAACCATTAAACTGTAAATAGCCTACTTACCCACAAACATCAGAGAAAAATGACCAAATTGACAACAGGAAGTCAATGAAATGAGGCAGATAAAAGGCTCCATATCTGAAACGCCGCCGGTGGAATCAAGCTGTTATTCTTCATCAACTAGACCAAACACTGACGGTCCTAATGAGTCCACTGATACGGACTGAAGTTTAACTGGGAGACAGAGACTGCTGGACGTGACGGCATCATCAGAGTGGAGCATCTTCCCTCACAGATGATCTCTGGTCGAGGACAGAAGCACAGACCAACAACAGAAAGGTTGTTTTGTCCTGTGATGAAGTCATTCATGAAAAGAACATCGGAGTCATTCATTGTTCATGCAGCGGGAAGCAGCGCAGCCGTCTTAGAGCAGAGACACACCAGCAGGCCGAGGTGCACCAAACACAGCGGAGTTCAGTAAAGCTGATTTGTTTTCTTCTGTTTTTATGTCCAGTCTATGTCTTTTTAATGAGGAGCACTTGGTGCATGTAATTTCTCTGTTTTACAGCTCTGTGAGCTGCATTTCCTGTTTGAAGGAGCCAAACAAAAACAACTTACTCTTATTATTATAATGTGAGCAGCTTCCAATCCATTAAAATAAGCCTGAATTGGCCCTGATACCGATCTTTGGGATCAATTAGGGACCTTTCCACTGAAAGTATATTGAAATACATATATTAAATAGACACAGGCAACCTAACCATCTAACCAGTCATCCAACCCTAACTAACACCAACCAATCAGAGGGAAGTTTGGTGACTCTTTTGGACGTTTTTTAGGACTGTTGGGGTTTCAGAATAATTTCAACAACATGAAAAGTCTAAACTTCCTTCACAGGGTTGTGTTCAAGTCATCAAACGAGTCTGAGTTATCAGTTTATGTCATTTTAATCATAAAATTTAATAAAGGAAGGAAAAGTGGAGGATATGAAAAGATGATGGAAAAAAAAGGTAAAAGGAACAAAAAGAAACTAAAATAACCAGAAAGAAAACGGGAAAAGAAGAAAAGGGAAGGAGGCGGCAGGAGAGGAGTGGAAAAGAAATGGTACATGACCGTAAAGAAAGATGTCAGGAGGAAAAGCTGCAGATGTTTCACCATAAAACAAAGTGGACGTATGAGTTTCATATTTCATTCCATGTTTATGGTTTGTTTGGTGCTTTATGTCTCTCTGTCACGTCCTCGCTGTGCCGCCGTTTTGCCGTTGAGGATGAATTTCCCTGCAGGCTGAAATAAAGTGGATCTGCTCTTATCTAATCTGCTGCAGTATGAACTGTGAGCTGATAGATTCATGATAAAACACATCGGGATCAGACCGCCGGTCACATCCGCGGCCCCTGACGTGTCGTTGGAGTCTGAATCCGGCTCTGTGGGAGGGATGTTGAGAGGATTAAGATGCAGCCTCGGGGAGTGAAAACATCTTCCTGCTGCAGTCTTAAGTGCTCCGAGACAGCGGCTGGTCATGAATTAGTGTCACTTTCACCCAGTGTTCACCAACTTCCTGCATTAGCGTCTCGAGGAGCGACGCTTCGCATTAGAGGCCCTCGTGCTCGCTGCTCCCCGTCTGCCTCCTTCAGCTCTCGCCAAGATATCCCACAAATTAAACCCAGATTTGTTATTACCAGCGCTCGGGTCGGCCACGGGGAAGGGTTCGCCACGCTAATCCGAGGAAGACGCCACGTCGAGTTCACTGTTAATGGAATTACGGCGAGTGTGATAAGAGGCCCGGTCAGAGGAGCGTTGTTATCGCTGCCATCCCCAGGAAAAACTTAATGGAAAACACGCTATCTTCCTCTTAATGACGGGCCAGTGTTAGTGTAGTGTGACGGTAAAACAACACGCGTTAAGAAGACTCTGAGTCCTGCAGGAGCGGGATTAAAGGCACTCTGGGCGGTAATCAATCTGCATTGTTTACAGCCACTGTCTGCCTGATGAGGAGCCCCGCTGCACTCCCGCCAAGATTAGATGCTGTTTGGTCGGTGGAAAGAATCAGTCAGGGGAAGCCCCGACCGGCGGCCGGCCAGCCGGCTGCAGCAGTAATATATCAGAGCAGACAGCTACACCAGCTAATGTTACACTGAGAGGAGGTGGGAGGGGGTGTGAGGGGAGAGGAGGGTCTGGAAATTGGAAAGGAGTCCAGTTTGTTCTGGAGATTACAGTCCGCTCCCTCCTGACATTTCTCAATGATGCAAATGTTCAACAGGCTGAAGAAGCAACTTGTTCACCTCAGCGCCGGCTCTGTGGTTAGCGTCGTGTCGGCGCACCTGCACGGCGTCAGGCCTCCAGCGGGGTCTGGGGTCTCTGCCGGGGGCTCTGCAGGCTGGCCCTGCAGGTAAAACCACCTGGGCGTTAAATGCAGAGCTGGTGGTTCGATCTCCGGCTCGTCCTGGTTGCTTTTCCCTCAATGGGACAGTCAAAGGGGAAGGAGGAGGTGGAAGAGGAGGTGGGGGAGTTAAGATATGGAAGAGGAAAGATGGAGGTCGAGAAGGAGAGGATGTCAGAAAGGAAAAAAATGAAGGGAAGCAAGGATATAGGAAGGAGATAAGGACCAAAACAGAAAAGAAAAGGTAGGGAAGAAAAAGTTAAAAGGAAAGAAAAAGGTCTGGAAGGAGGGAAAGAAAGGGTGGAAGGAAAGGAGGTGGAGGGGTAGGAAAAGAAAGTAGGAAGTGAGGAAGGAGATTGTGGCAAAGAGAAGGGAATGAGGGAAAAACAGATCAGATAAAAAGGTCCTTATGTTCCTTTCTGAACGCAATCACTGAAGCTGGATTTGTCTTTGTGAAAATGATGTTTAGAGGTGACAGATCAGATCAGCGAGCGCTCACAGGTCATTTCACAAACCCGACGTTTGGGTTTTCACAACCATCCAGTCGGTGACGAGAGCCAAATCTGAATTGGATGAATTTCAGACCGGAGAGCACAAAAAGTAGTTTGTGGCTATTGTGTTTGAAATAAAAAGTCCGTTCACAGATTGTTGGATCGGAGGCGTCGGAGCAGATTGCTATTGACGAAACCCATGAAGACAAAAACCTGGAGACGGACGAGAGAGCAGGAAACACGAGAGGCGGCTTTTAAAATCCACTTCCTCCCTGTTCCTGTGGTGTGATGGAGAGCCGAGGGCGACAGAAGAGGAGATGGATTACACGCTCAGCTCTGATTGGACCGGCCGCCGCACCTCCACAAACACAACCACCGTGTCAATTGGCTGTTGACTTTTTAAGTGGGGCGGCGATCGATCGCCGGGAGTCTGGTTATTGACGAGGCGACGGTGGCGATGATGGAGACAGATGCTCAGAGGAGGAAAGCGTCGTGTCACACCTTTTCTGAGTGAACAGAAAAGACACGTTAAAGTGAGAGTTTCTCTGCTAAGGAGCCGCGTACAGGTGTATTTTTATCCTCTTTGTTCAAGGCTCAAACTGGCAAAGGCTGAGTTTCACTAATTGGAAATTAATCAACTTTTATTTGCAGATGTGTGGTTGTCGCCTCTGATCCACACCTACAAACCAGGCTGTATGCAGTCAAATACTATCATCAGGCGGCATGGAAGGAAATGAAGGTGTGAAATAAAGGTGAGAAAGGAAACAAAGAGGACCTGAAGCCTGCCTGCCGTGTCAGGTGGAGCACTGAGCTGAGTGCCGCAGCACTTCAAGGCTTCTCCTTCACCTTCTATGGCTTGAATTGTACTATGGAAGACTGTCAAGATGGTGGAAGGAGGCTGGATGACATCAAACGACACCAATGTAATAGAGGTCGTCCATTACTTACAACCCTCTCAACAATAACTGTCCTGAATAGCAAAGACTTCTTTCCAAACACAAACAGGAGTTTAAACTGCTCACATCAAGTCAAATACTGTTAATCTCCACTAAGCGCAGGCTAATCCAACTTAATATCTTGCAGGGAAGATATTTTACTGCACAAATATGACAATAATATCTCACCTGAGTGCCAGAAATTACAAATCTTAAACATGTGATCCCCGACGAAGGCAGAGTTTCAGGAATTTATGACTAAAACAGGATCCCAGGAGGCCCGAGCCCTCTGACAGCAGATAACTCTGTTAAGCACTTTAATTCACTTGCCAGCGCAGCAGGAAGAAAAGCATTTTAGTGAAGTGGAGATCCGACACTGGATCAATGATTTATCATGGTGCTGAACTCCAGTGAAGATCTTCTTCTGTGACGAAGACCAGGAGAGCCTTCATCGATGCCTGATGGCTCATGGCTGAAACTCAGTTCTGCTTTATTTTACATCTGAATTTCCAGCTGTTTTTAGTACTTTTTTATGATTTAGTGGTTTAATATTAAATGCAAACCAACGCGGGGTTTTGGTGGAGGTTGCTCGTCTTTGTGTGCTGTCATTGTTATTTTAAAGGAGAGTGCATTGTATGATTTTTTAAAGCTTTGCTGTTTCCTCTTGTTTTTTTCTCTCTTTGTCCTCTTTGTTGTGTTTTGTTTATCGGTTTTGCTGAAAATTTTAAATACAGAGCAATTGTGCTCCTCCTGTATTTTCATCAAAAGAAAAATCTTTACAAAAAAAAGCCAATAACGTCTTTGCTGTATACATTTTATACTGTTTGTTTTCAGAGGAATGAAGCTTTAAATCATAATGTCATAATAAATCTGCACCACAGAAGAAGACGTGCGTTCAAAAGAGAAGAAGTGAAGGTATGGATGCTGCTCTTTGTTTCATTCACACCCACTTGTGTAGCATGAGGTCACGGTTAAAGATTTCCCAGAAGTTTTCCAGGGAGGAAAACTTGTTGTAATTCTGCTGCTGACTTCCTGCTGATGAGGGAAACTCAGATGAAAACAACCCTTCGAGTTGCTCCTCAGAAGGTCGGCTTTGTTTTCTCAAACATGGCTGCCCACACAGTCGACAGTGAACATTTCACTTTGTAGAAGTCTGCAGCTGAAAAACACTTGTGTTTTCATTTGAGCCGTGGGTTTGCCTCCATGTTTGTACTGCGTCTTTGCATCCTGACAGCTGAACAGCACAGAGGTCAATAAAGACGCATTTCCTGCTCTGGACGTCCACCTACAGCCGCACACTGGTGCAGCATTTACTCCTTTTAATGTCCCGACTCAAGCTACCTCGTGTGCTAATTGCTAATAACATACTGACCCTGCTGACCCAGCGGCTACACCTGACATGGACCATCATTCACAGTTACCCACTACGAACTGCTAACCTGAAACGACAAGAAGAAAAACTCACCTGGATTATTGTTTTCTTTCATGCTGTAACTCGCCTACATCAGCCTGTTTCCAGCCTTTACCGCTGCTGCTCATTCTATATCTGCACATATGAAGCACATATGGTGTTATGCTGGAAAATGATAGATTTAAGTTAGTTATCGGGTCAAGTTAACGAGTTGAGGTGTCTCAGAGTCTCGTTGACTGGCGTCAGTCAGCTGAAGCGTCGTGCTGAGGAGCAAAAAGCGGGAAATGAACAGCCGTTTTGTTGATCCATTCCGACCTCCTGCTTACGAGGACTTTCTCGCTCTTTAACCACATTTCCTGATTTGCTCCTTTGCTCCTGTCTTAATTCCTACAGCCGATAGAGGCCGTTGTTATTTTGAGCCACTTGTTAAAATGGCCGCTGCCGTCGTTCCTCTCGGGACCGTCTCCTGTTGCAGAGCAGGAGACGCGTCCGTTCTTGCAGTTAATAAGGAAGACATTAGCCAGAAAGCTGCTACTTACAGCTTATGTTGTGCTGTCAGGGTCACAGTGATGCTGATGATACTGCTTTATGTACACATAAATTAAAAGGAAATACTTTTATTGATTATATGCAAAGAAGTTATGAAGTACACACTCAGACAAAGAGCGCCGCTTCTTAATTTTTCCTCAGAGGACTCAGGACATGTAAGTTGCAAAGGAAATCGATATGATACTGCAAAAATATGCATTTTAATTCCAGTCAGACCACTTTAACAAGTCAATCTGAATATTGACTGCTGAGCCTGCTGTACAACACATCACTCAATAGAGCAGAGATGGCCGGGTTCACCTGCCCGCTGCGCCTCCTCGCTTTCAACTGGACTGGATTTAAAGGACAGTCTTTGATGTGTCGTGTTAAATAGCTGAACCCTCTTTGTGACCAATTAGGCTTCAAACAAAAGCGCTTGAGAGCCGCGTCCTTTATTTGTTGATGCGTCATTTAGAGAGCTGAGAGACAATACTGTCCATTAGCACGAGGGAAAATCAATACGCTAGAGATTAATGGGCTTTTTAACGGAGCACAATTATATTCCAACGTGTTTGGATGTCCCCTCCAGCTCTAAAAGGACTATTTAATATCCTGTGTATGAGACCACACACTCATGATTGTAATTATGTTCAGCAGAGGTCCATTGGTGGCAATTCTCCGGTGACGGGACTGCATCAGTTTCAGATCAATACATTTCCATTCAGGCCATCAGAGAGCGTGAACCCTTTCCACGCTGCCCCCTTCAGCGAAAAATGACAGAGAAAGAAAAGAGAGGAGAACAGAAAATGAATAGGAGGAATCAGCTTGTGGTGACAAAAAGCAGAGCTCTCATTAAAAACAGAGAAATAAAAACAGACTGTCACGCAGTCGAGATGGAAGGAAAAACATAACAAAATGAAACCCGGGAGACAGCTCAGCGCGCTGTGACTCCGGCTAATTAGCAGAGAGGAGGAGAGGAAGTGCTGCAGTATGAAGACTCAGCCCGGACGTCCTGCTGCTGGACGGGGTGGAGGCGCCGAGCGGCCGGGTCGCCGAAGGCCGCCGCACATTTCAATTCACGAGAGATTGTGGTAATGAGGGAGGATTCCTTCCACGCTCAGGGACCGAACGCCTTTGAATACAAAATACCAGGAATAACAAGAGAATCCGTCTTAAGCAGGTCTGTGCAGAACTTCTGCAGCTCGAGTACTTCAGGAGACTTTGTACTTTTAGTGTTTTCACACAAACTACTTTAATCTGCCCCCTCACACACACACACACACACACACACACACACACACTCTGGCTTGCCCCGCCTCTTTGCGAACGACGTTTCCCGTCAAGATGATTGAAACCAACGAGCGACATCAGGTGCAAAACAAAACTCCAGAAGTGGCACCACGACCAGCACATTTACAGCAGAAAACGTCTGTCTGTCTGTGTTTCGAGGGAGTTAATGACAGAAGAAAGAAATGAAAAATGCTTTCTGTGTTGATGAGCCGCCTCGCAGGTCGTGTTCAGCCCGGAGGCCGGACGTCCTCACTCCTGCTCTGATTGACTCTTCAGAAAATATTGACAATTAATTTGAAAATCACTTTTAACAGATGTTTAAGTGCACAGAGGCTGATTTTTGTGCTTTCAGTTGGACCTGAAATAAGATTTGTCTGTTGATAGTCTCACCAAAGCTCCTGAATACGTCTTCCTTCGCTGCCGCTGTGATTTATTACTCTGCTCGCAGCTCAAACTTACTGACGGTAATCTTGTTAGAAACTTGAGTTCACAAGTTGTCTGTATGCAGCATTGTGCTCAGACATGAAGAAGGAGCAGATTCAGCTTTCAGGTCCTCTGAAGGACTCACTTCTTTGTGGCGAGTCCTTCGAAGGCAGCTGTCCCTGAACGGGGACACTGGGACTGAAGTTACATAAGGAAGTATAGAATAATGACACTATATGCTGTGCAGTGTTGTGCTGTATAATGAATCTCTGGAGTCGGGGCTCGCTGAGCCCACCACGGGGCATGGCCTGCTGCGAGGACCACAGGAAGAAAAAGAGGTGCACCCCCTCTGTTCTACTCGGAAAAACAATATCTGTTCAACACACACACACAAACACACACACACTGAGGAACTCCCTCTATTTAGTTTACAGACCCACACGCACACAGAGACACACACAGTGTTGTTATCGGTGGCTTCGTGCTCCAGCAGAGGGCCAGTTATCTCCGAAATTAATGGCAGCAATAAGCAGCAGCAGGAAGACACAGGATGATTAGCAAAAGCAATCAGGCTCTTTATTAGATTTATAGGAACAAAGACGCAATTCAGTCTGCAGCAGAAACCTACAGGAAGACCAATGAGTCATCTGTCCCAGAGCCTCAGTGACGAGCAGACACAAAGTCCAAGGAGACGTCCAGCTCACATAACAACACCGAGCAGAAAATTGTTTCAGAGCGTGATGGTGGAAACTGATAAAAGGCAAAATGCTGTTTTCTGAGGAAAATGGGCGTGAGAGCTGACTCAGCGGGAGGCGGAGAAACAGCAGGAAGACGGGAATGAAGAAGGGAGGAGGGGAAGGTGGACAGAGCGGAGGAAAACGGAAGGAAGGATGGAAAATGAAAGCATGGAAGAAGGTGATGAAGAGTAAGATGACAGAGGAAGAATGTACAGAAGGAAAGGGAGGAAGAGATGATAACAAGAAGAATGGAGGAAAAGAAAAAGCAATGGATGCACAGTGTCTCTGCTAGTCAGCTTTAGGCTAGCAGTTTCCCCTGGCTTCCAGTCTTTGCGCTAAGCTAAGCTAATCATGCCCTCTGTCCTGGAGTTGGAGGCATGTAAAACACTGAAGCAACAAGTTTATTCATGGACACTCACTCCAACATCAGCAGTGTTATTTCTGATCCTTCAATTAGAGGCATTATGATGAACGCCTCCTCCTCCTTCATCCTGTTCTTTCTCTCCCTCTTCCTCCCTTTCCTGCCGCCTCTCTGCTCTTCTTCCTCCCCCTCGTCCTCTCGATCTTCACCTCCTTCTTTCCCTCCCTCACATCCTTGCTCTTCTTGTTTAGCTTCTTTCCTTCTTTCTTTCTTTCTTTCCTTCTTTCTTTCTTCTTGGTGTCTGTGATATTGATATTAATGTCAATAAACAAATTTCACTAAATTACAAATAAGTTGCTAATATCTGAAGTTACATCTTGGTGAGTTGCATACAGACACTATGTACAGTATCAAGTCTCAGTGCAGTTTAGTGTCTGTGGTTAAGGCTTGCATTTCATGTCTATATCCGTGTCTGTACGTTTAAGTCAATAACCTGACAGCAGCTGGAGCGTTGGCAGTGTTTCTAGCCTGCATAGCTTTGTAGAAATACAATGACGGCCTTGTGATGTCAGACTGATACCACATATCTTCATTCATTCACATTCAGTCTTTGCTTCTTGTTCGACCTGAAGGTCTTCAGAAGCCAAACTTTGTGTCGTGACCCCATCAATCAGAGCTTGTGTCTATATGTTGACCTTTAATTGATACTACGGTTTTAATTGATTTTTTGAACAGTCTCTCTTCTTGCTGATAAACTTTTCAACCAGTTAATTAATGAGCCATCAGACAGTGTGCCTGTTGACTCCTGGTGCATCAGAAACTGTTTCATTTTCTCTCCCAGAGTTTGTGTCCACAGAGGAGCTGCAGTCAGGCTGTTTGAGAAGTGAATATTCATTAACGTCTCAGCGGATTGCAGGCGAAGGTCCGCTGATACTCGCCTTAAATCAGCGGCTGTCTGCTTTACAAATTGCCGGCCTTCCTCCGCACATAATTGGCCAGTTTCAATTAGTGGCTGTCAGAGGAGACGACTCTGCGGCCGAGCGTTACACAAAATACTACAGCAGGAGTTTTAATGATCAAAATATGTTACTGCAACATCACACCACAGTAATGCTGTTTGCTCACTACTGTCACCTCCTCAAGGAAGCAATTATACAGGGCAGAAGTGTGTGTGTGTGTGTGTGTGCGTGTGTGTGTGTGTGTGTGTGTGTGTGTGTGTGTGTGTGTGTGTTGGCTTTGACTGTCTCTGGTTGGATCCTGCACTGGCTTCATAAATCCATTCAGAGCCATGTGAGCTGCCGAAATGTAAAAATTAGCTGGTTAAAATTAGACTTTTTAAAGCTGAACTAAGAAGCTTTTGGCCACTAGGGGGCAGAAAAGCTACAAACCGAATAGACGGACTCAATACGGCAATTTACCATTAGCTTAGCAAGCTGCTTTGGCTAATACTTAGCTAACAGCTGTAAACACAGAGCAACGCGATCATCCTCTGATGAATGTAAAGGCTCGGTTAGCCTCCGTGTCTGTCTGCCATTTAGTGCTGGACAGGAAGTCTGCACTTCAGTTTTACACAAAAAACACAACTTGAAGAACTAAATCCATAATTTATCATGGCAGCGTGATATAAATATCTCTGTATTTACTGTCAACAAGCTCCAAAATCCTCGATTTTCACCGATAGCGAAATGAATAGTTTGCTCATAATGCTAGCTTGGTTAGCAGCTACTTTCCTCAGTCATAACAACTGTGAACTTATTTAGCTTTTATTTCTTTCTTGGTTTGACGTCTCTGATGTTTGGAAATGATGGAGTTGTGAGAGCTTAAAGACTCAATCATGCAGTCCAGCGCTGAAAAAATTTGTTAATCGATCAGTCAGCAACATTTCATGGATTATTGGATTATGTGAGGATTTGCTGCTTTTTTCAGTTTTAGATCGTATCTTTGGGTTTTCCACTGTAGCAGTAATTATCTGCAATTCTCACGAACTGTACATGCAGTCGTCAAACCAGAAGGGCCGAGAGAGGACAGAGTGAGTCATTTCATCCAAAACACTGAATATTTTACACATACATATTTCTTATTTGTTTAAGAGACAATACTTCAATTGATGATTATAAGCATGCTAAGCTAGCACAAGTGCAAGAGTGTCCAGAAGGCAAAGTGAATACGCATCAGTGTAAAACATAAATCAACAAATGCAGAATACAAATTTGAGTAATAAGCGATATTTTCTCTTTTAGCAAATACCTCCAAAGAATCAACACCTGCCAACGTAACGAGCCACCTGAACCAACTGTGTCTCCTTTACTGTGTGATTGTACCAAATTATTAGCAATAACAGAGCCATAAAGTAAGAAAACGGAGTATTTTGTGAGTAATGAATAACTACAGCTCCCATGAGTCTCGGATGTATGCCTGCTGTCAAGCCTCAGAGGAGCTGATGCTAATAAAAGGACAGCTTTTGTTAAAACGACGACGTGCTCAGGCTTTATTATCCGGTGCAATGAAGAGACATTTATCTTCAAACGTGGACGCGATGCCTCGTTGTCGTGTTTAAGCTCACTGATGCTTCAGCGCTCCGTGTGATTTATGACGGACGCACAGTGGCTGCAGCAGGTGTTCCAACCTACGACTCATCTGTTACAGGACGGCCATCTCTCCCAGCCAAAAACTCCCAGCATCCACGGCGCAGCTTTTTCTCTTTTGTGTTTTCATTTCAGGGCTGAAAGGAAGTTGTTGAAAGGCTCAGCTCCTCTCTCTAATCCCTGATAGCAGGTTTGTTTTCGTCCCTCGACGCGAGTTTGTCTCCGTCTCTTTCTCCTGGCACACGTTAGCTGTGTACATCATTTGTTAGCGGCTGACTTAAATTCTATCTCTCCGTCCCAGGTGGCTTTGATCCGCCGCACACGCTCCCTCATCTTCCCTCTTCTCCTCTCACTCTTATTTATTTCTCCTTTCTTTTTTTCCTCCACCTCGTGTTGAAAGTTGCCAAACTCCTGTCCTGCACGGCTTTAAAGGAGAAGAGAAGGTGACAGGCAGCCCGGCATGAAAAGAGAGGAAATCAAAGCCGGTCCCTCCCACTGCTATCCGCCGTCATAATTCACTGCAAGAGAGGAGCGCTGCCCAGATTCACACACCGAGCAGGAAGCAGGATGGATGTGATGGAGGATCAGCCTCCAGCTTCGCCCGACATCAGCAGCATAGCAAGAAGCCAGGAGGTCAAAGGTCAGAGGGACGGCATCTTCACAACACAGAGGCAGAGCTGAATGTTTGATGCTGTGTTTTGTTTCATAATTAATCCATATTTTTTTTTGTGTTTTTAGAAACATTTTTATTCTGTATTTTCTGTGTTTGTGGCCGTGATTGACATTCAATAGTAAGAGAATATATGTCTGTACCTGCTTTATGAAATGAAGGGATGAGGTCCAAGGCGACATCTTCTGATTCCTTCTTTTGTCCCCAAAATATTCAGTTTGCATTTTTAGAAGCTGAACCCAAAGAATGCTTGATGTTTGCTCGAGTTACATGAGTTAAACTGTTAATTGCAGTTTAATTATGTTGATCAAGTAATCCAATAAACAAATACTCCACCGATTTAGCATTGCTGGACTCACAGCAGACAGTTTTTGAAAAAGGATCAAATTCACTGCAGCAGAGATATCATGTTTGTTGTTCCACACATTCTTCTTCTTCCTTTTCAAAGCCTGCAGCCTACATTACCCACAGTGCACTCTGGCTGTGGACAGTCGGGTGGTGGATTTGGTGTGTTATGCTAGCAGCTAATGTAGCCTGCAGCAGAGATGAGCAGCAGCTGCAGACATTAACCACCAACAGATTATTTTTAATCTTTAAACTTGTCCTCTTCAATCCATGCTGACTCAAGTGACATCACAGTGACGTCACTTGAGGACATTTATCAGCTTCCTCCGAGACACTAAATGCATTAAACTACTTCCTACACGTGCAGTGAAATTCAAGCAACACCACCTGGAACAAAAGGTTTTGGTGTGAAGGTTAAGCTGTATTTATAAACTGCTTTTAAAAGTCTACAAAATAAAATCAGTTTCAAGTCCCTGCAAACACATCTGTACATTATTATTCTACAACAAATTAAAATATGTGAACGTTAAGAAGGAAAGAAAAAATAAAATAAATTCTGGAAAATGTGAGAAGTTTGAGGATCGCAGCTTTCTCTCTGTTTGAGGGAAATTTCCAAAGTCATTAAACTCAGGAGTTTTCATCCTGTGGACACAGAAGCAGATCCTCTCTATCTGAAAGGGAAACACACTCAGGTATTACACACACACACACACACACACACACACACACACACACACACTGTTTGTGCAGGGAGATTGCAGAATGTCTTAATCTCTCCTGGATAAACAGCATTAGTTAAATGATTTGGGCAGTAAATATGAAGAACGGAGAGACAGATTAAGACGTCTGACTCCGCCCCCTGTCTGCCTCCTGACCAATCACAGAGCACGCTCAGTTCTACTGAGCCTTGGTTGATATTTATGTTATTTATGACTGTGAGCTCCTGCATAAACAAAATCAGCCAGGAAAAGTTTTTAAGATCAACACATTGCCTTAAAATGCTTAATATCAGTGAAAAACATTTGAAAATTTATGGATTCTTTTACTTTTAATACGATGTGAAGTCGTGCCATCAGGGATTCTGATTGATTTGTGGATCATTTTCAGGTTGGTGGAGAGACAACAAACTTTGTAAACGAAGCTGAAGGTTTCTGGATTGATATATACGTAAATGCAAATGTGACAAAACACGCATTATTCACTGCTGTGAAGCAACAATTTGAGACAAGTACATGAAGGCTACAGCATGTGCATTGATTGTAAGAAAAAGGTAGTTTCACAGGTAATTAATAGGGACCTAAAGTAATCAATATTACCCACACAACAGCTAATCAATGAAGGAAATGCCAAACTAATCAATAGTAATATTATCCAAACATCGAGCTACTCAGAGACCTATTATTGAACAACACTGCGATCAATAGTATCTCAATGAGCTTTAATGAAGTGGATCCTGAAGATTGAAAAATTGTCGAGACTAAACTATGTTAAAAATGTGTTTTTGAAATAATTCTGTATTTCTTTCCATTTTTTATTTTGTGAACTGAATCACTTAAGGCTAAAGAAGAAAGAGCTCGACACTTCAGCGTGTCTTTGTGTCCTTTTTCCTGGAAACAGAGCCGACAGGGGTTCGTCCTTGGATTGAGACAAAGCAGCACTTCAGTGTCTTTGCTGTCAAATCAGCATGCTGGACGTCAATGGGAAATACAATGTTAATGGCATGCAGCAGATTCATCATTCAGATTAAATGAAATAACTTTTGCAGATAAAAACAGGTTGACGTAAACGCACTTTATAAGGTAGAGCGAACACAGCACACAGTGTGCAGCTGCTGACTCTACAGGTAAAGGTAACTCGTTTCCACTTTACACACTGACACTAACTTACCAGCAGAGCAGGTCCTCCCAAATGTTTAATGTGTAAAGGGATATGTTAAATTGCTAATGGTTGTTAGCTAACACTAAGGCAAGGCAAATGTATTTGCTTTGGACCTTCCGACAGAAAGAAATAACATATAAAATGAAAATATAAAAAGATACAAGAAGAATTTAAGAAATTTAAAAGCTAAATAAAAATTTCAGTGCAGTGCAACATGTGAGCGGTCTCACATTTTACTTACTGGTCCAATTGAAGAAGTTCAAGCATCTCAGGATGTTCATGAGTGACGGCAAAATGAAGCGTGAGACGGATAGATTGGTGCAGCAGCATGAGGACGTTGTACCGGACAACTGGGGCGAAGAGAGAGCTGAGCAGGAAGGTACAGCCTTCATTTACCACTCAAATCTAGAGCGTGATCCACCCCCACCTGTGGTCTTTGGAAAGTGACAAAAACATGAGATCATGGATTCAAGTGGCCAAAATGAGTTTCCTTTGTGGGGTGACTGAGCTCAGCCACAGAGACAGGATGAGGAGCTCTGACATCTGGAGGGACTTTGGAGAAGAGCCACTGCTCCTTCACGTCAAAAGGAGCCAGCTGAGGTGGTTCGAGCATCTGAATCTTTCAGTGGTTTATAAACTGGTGTTTTTATAAATCAGAATCAGCTGCTACTGTCTGATCTAAGACCTTCAAAGACCGTCTTTACAGTCATCAAGCCTGCTGAAGCTAAACACAGGGACGAGCTTTTATTAATCCTGCCAAGACATACAGTAAGTCTTGTAATTTCTGATGCATTGTTAATGACAGCAGGTGGATTTTATAATTGTCTTAATGTGGATGTCCATGACTGCACCAAGATGTCTGACTTTGTTTGTGGTCTAACGACAGCTGAAGCTGTTTATTCAGTGCTTGTATGGGATCATAGTCTTCTGGTGAAATCACTGTATAAACCTGAGTGTCATCTGCATAATAATGGTAAGATATGTTGTTATTTTCCATAATCTGAGCTTGTGGGTATTGCACTGTACATCTTGAACTAAAGAGGCCCAAGAATGGAGCCTTGAGGAACTCGTTTTTGTATGCTCATATATGTAAATAGTCTCTATCCTTCAAATTGGATTCAAACCAGTTTAGCACTGTGCTAAACCCAGTTTTTTAGTGTCCAATGCAGCGCTGAGATACCAAGACTGGGATACCACTAATCACAGCCTGTGGGAAATACCCTGAGAGTAGAGAAGTGTTGACTATGTACTGAAGACCTAATGGCATGCAGTTAAAATATTTTCAAAAAAGCCTGTAGGCAGAATATTAAGACAGCTGGAGGATTTCAAATGTTTGATTTCCTCCAAGGTTACATGGTGATAAGGTCAAACTGTGTCAGCTAAGTTGCATTGCTTGTGAATGGGAGATGCGATGCAGGAGAGATACCTGATATGAAGGAACTGACAGCTTGTGGAAGCAAAATTATTTAAGCATCATTGAGACCCAAGCAGGGCTGGGTGTGGAGGAGAAAGACTGAATGAATAATTCACTTGTGTTTCCAGTGATTTTCTGATTAACTCTGATTGAACATTCGTGTGCACAGAGAAAGTCGTCTCACAGAAAGGATCAGAAAGAGCCGCCGCATGCTCTGTCGGTGAGGGGTTGACTCCCTGTTTACCGGGATATTGCACAGCTGGAGCTTTCTACAGCATGATAGCACTGTGCCAATACAGAAAATATTACCTGCTGGTCAAAGCTGCAAGAGAAAATTAGTGTTTTATCATAAATGTTTGAGGTTAGCTGTCTTTTTCAGCATGTTTTCGTGTATTTACATGCCTGTTTTGAACATGCATGTGTACATTCTTTGGCTACTTCATATATATACATACATTTTATGTCTGCTGTTGGATATGTTTGTGGATGTGATCATGGATGATGGAGGGAATTAGCATCATTCTTGAATTCCTTTGTTTGGGAGTTGCTGGTAGTTGGTTGTTTTGTGTTTCTTTTGGTCTTTTTTCACATACAATGCATCAGTTTGTCACAGGAATTTCTGGGTGGGTTGGTGGAATAATTGATATGATGAGAACAAGCAACATCATTCACCACCTTAAGACCGCTGGAGATGATAAAGTCCAGAGTTTGTCCCTCGTTGTTTGTGTGTCAGTCCATAGTTATCCAGCATACCGCTCAATCACTTGGTGCCTTGCAGGTCATCAACATGAACGGTAAAATCACCGACAATAACTGCAAAGCCAAGGCCGCCGGAGATGATAGAAAGCAGTTCAGCAGTCGGAGTTAAAGCCTGCACTATAGGCGGCCTGTAGGTGTTAAAGAATGCAGCTCGACACGAGGTTTTCAACCGAAGAGCAACATGTTCAAAGGAAGCAAATCCTCCGAAATGCCTCTGCTCAAAGAAGTATTACACAAGATGGAAACTCCACTTTCTTTCTTGTGTTCTCGAGCTTCACATGTTGGGGGGGTTGACAAAGAATAAGAATTGCTGCACAGCTACATTGCCAACCAAGTTCCACTAAAAAACATAAAATCAAGTCGGTGCTTGATAATTAAATCGTTAATTAAAAATGATTTGCCTGCCAAAGACCTGCTGTTTAATAGGGCTAAATTTAACGTGTTGAAAGCATTCTCTGCCAATTAAAACTGACTGCGTCTGATGAGTGACAAAGTTGGAAAATAAAGTTGATGAATGTAGAGTTAGAGGAGTACATTTTGTTCACTCTGTAACAGGAACAGGAGCATGAGGTCCGGAGGAAGACGAGGCGTGGGTGGGGGCCGCTGTGTGGGGCAGCGGGTCCGTGGTCAGCAGGAGGAAGAAGAGGCAGGATGAGGGGGTAGACGTGGAACATCTACTCTGAATGCAGCGATGCAGGAAGATCTGCTCACAGGGGGAATTAGGAGATTGTCCATGAGCTGGAGTCAACATGCTGACACTGAGGTCTTTGTGGCTGCTGAATGTCAGGGTGCAGCATCAGTCTGTTGGCTGTTGGCAGTGATTCATTAATAAAAAACTGGACTTCCAGTTTGTCTCCTGTGACTCTTCTCTGCAAACATCGCTGAGCCCCACATGAAGAATAATATGATTCATTCATTCTGATGAGGAAACGTCTGCTCACTTCATCTACCATCCGCTCGTTTCTATAGGATTTATATCTATTTTCCCCTTTTGCTCCACGTGAGACTTTCTGGCCTTTCGCTATCGGCTGGCACTCTTCATAATTCTCCACGTCCAAACTGATCAGAGGCCTCATGGAGATTCATTAATGCTTCATTTTCCAGTTGCAATGTCAGGCGGTGACTGTGGTGTGTGTTGGTGCCCACCTTTGGCTGTCGGCCACATGTCCGGGGTTGAACTTGACTGAGCTGAATCCATAAATGTTGCTCTCTGTGGATCAGCGTTGGCTGATTGGACGGATGTATCGGCCACCTGTGATTGGCTTATTTTTGTCAGCGATGGACTCGTGTTCAGTAGCACAAAGAAGCAGCAACAGGGAATATTTTCCAGTGGATTAAGGGTTTATTTCTATCAAACCAAAGTTGGTGACGGAACAGTGGAAAGACTAACCAAGACGGTTATGGTGAGTTTTATTTTATTTCTGTCGAGTTTGAATGAAACGTGTTGTTAATTAAGCTCATCTCAGTTCAGTATATAGAAACCTTGCAGCACACACAACTGTACTAACATATCAGTAAATCCCCGGTTGTCTTTATTTTAACATACCGCTCAAACTTCCTATGGAGGTCAGTCATTCTTCACGTTTAACGCCCAGATTGTATCAGCAGGTATGAATCCTGTTCACAGCACATGCATTCACTGGTGTCATGTCTTTCATATCTTGTCGTTTTGATGAATGAGGGCATAATTATGACAGCTCTGGGTAGCCATAGATTGATGCCATAGCTTCACTGATGCAGCAGCATGTTTCAAAGACTGGGAAAGTTGTGGATGCTCCAAAAACACCTGATTGGAACATTGCACAGGTAAACAGGTTCATGATTGGGTATGACAGGGGCGTCCTCGAGAGAACAGAGACTAGGACTCATGGAGAGCTTCATCACATGAGGCAACGACGATCACCTGAAGCTCAGTATCCGTGAAATCAATGAGCGTATGGTGGACGATCAAAGGACCTTTTCATTTTTCTGAATCACAGCCAGAAAAGTGTTTTTTCAGAGCATTCTGATGTCACAGTGAAGCTGACCTTTGACCTGTGGGATATAAAACCGCTCCATCCTTTCATCCTGTGAGACATTTGTCTGAAATGTTATCATAATTAGCGCATTAATTCTTGAGTTACGGCCAAAAATGTGTTTTGCGAGGTCACAGTGACCTCTGACCACCAAATCGAATCAGTTTATCTTCAACCGGACGTTTGTGTCAGATGTGATTGAATCATAACGGACAGATGGATGAACAACTCGAAAACATAATGCCTCCGTCCGCAGCTGTCATGCCATAAAGAGAGGAGAGTTAAATTTTCATTTCAACTTAAAGTGATAAAATTAGCTGACCTTTAACACAGGAATGAAAATCCAGACAGTCTGTCCTCCATTACTGAGGGATTAAATCATTTATTTGGAGTTTATAAGTAACCTCTCTTCACTCTCGCTGCCAAGGTAAAGGACATTAAGGCTTTTTGTGTAAATGTATGTACACATCAGGAAATGAAGAAGGTATAAATCAGAGTATTCTTAAGCCTGTTTGTCTTTGGTTTTAGCATTGAAGGAAAAACCTCAAAGTTTCATTTCAAGGATAGAAGAAGCCGCTGAGATCTCCATAGTTTATTCTAACCGCAGTGTTCATAAAAGGACGTCCTTGTAATGTTGTCACGTAAGCTACTGCATGTGTGCTTTTAAATCTAAGACCCAACAATCAAAAGCAGCTCAGAGCGCCGCGAAGAAGCCGCTGCTAAACGACGTGGGCTGAGGTGGACAGAAACCCGACGTGAAAAAGAGGCATGAAAGCACCGAGAGAAGCTTAATTCATCAGAACTGGATTCTCCTCAGCCTCTGCACACTCAGCCTGTCAACCTGCCGTCAGCGGCAGTCAGCCCTGATTGGAAGGCGCTTTTTAAAATCAGGAGCCTGTGATTATTCACTATCATTTAGAGGCAAAGACAAAGCCTCCAGGCAGTTTTATTTCAAGATTGCGACAAGTTAAATTGCAGTTCAGAGCTCCTCGGAAAAACGTCTCTGCGGGTTTGAACAGTTTTGACACGTCGCAGGAAAAGAAAAGAAGCCGGAGAGGAAAAGAGTGGCAGCAGTCTTTAAATACTGACAGGTGAAGTAACTGGAATAACTAGTGCACTTCACTGAGCGCGTTTCTGCTGCAGAGGATTCGTCTGATGGCCGCTCTGATCAGCTCATCTGCCTCTGTGAATAACCAGTTTGCAGATCTTTGACTGAGCAGTTTACTGTCAACACTCAGGAACAATGAGCGTCAAACGGCGGTGGTGATGACAGCATTTTAACAGCTCTAAGATATTAATGATTCTTTCATAATGAATGCGCTGGAGATGTTTTGCACCTGGTGAGTTTGGTTGATTTGCAGGTCAAAATGTTTCAGCGTCAACGTTGAAACTCTGCTTAGCTGATTAAAAAAAAGGCTCTTTTAGTTCTTAAACGACTGGTTAATTAGCAATAAAACTCTCCATCCTTTCCCCGGTCAGACCTCTTGTTGGTGAGTAAACACCACAGATAAACCTGCCGCTGTTTGCTGGAGGATTCACAAAGTTTTCATTCACTTCAGAGCTGCTGTGTCCATAATAATGCACAGCCAGACGGCCTTAACGGAGCTGTAAAGGTCTGATCAGGTAACCTTAATAAAACTGAGTGTATGAGTTTATTCTAAAACCAGTTGGCATGCTTCTTCTCTCGGTTTGTATTCACGCTGTGCTGTTCATGTATGTTTACTCAAGGTTCACGTGAGGCGACTACGTCATAATCTGCTTTGGGTGGTGCTTCTTTTGTACCATTTTAAACCTGATGACTGCTCTGAACAGAATGTCCTTTCAGTCCATTAGCCTGCAACTGTGCTGCAGCTACCTTCAAGTCATTTATTGGTAACATCACAGCAAATCTGAACACACACAAGACAAACCCTCCGCCTCTCTCCGCTGCATCGTATCATGCATCACTTGTTTATTTAGAAAATCCTCCTCATTCTGCCTTTAAATACCAAACAGCACAATTAGTCAACAAGAAGCAAACAGTTTGATAATGATCATCCAATTATCTTTTTGACTCACTCCAGGCTGATGTAACAACAGTCCTCAACACAACACTGAGCAACCACCTTATAGACTGCACATATTTATGTGTGTATCTGTATGTGTGTGTGTGGAGCTCACCCAGAACCACATCACCATCTTTGGGTTGTGGCTGAGAAATGATTTCAGCTCTCTTCTTGTTCCAGAACTCTCTGATACTGTCAACGCAGCATGTGTCCTGGATTGTGAAGCGAGCACACCTTCCCATGTTCATGAACCTGGAAAGTAAAGATGTTCCCGGAGAGGAGGAGACTGACGGCCAACAGGTAGTCGCCTACCTGAATCCTGTAATTTAAAGTGGGCTGGGAAATCCATTTCCAACCAGTATGAACGAAGGGACGAAGAGAAAAACAAAGTGCAGCACAACAGCAATTTGGATATGAGATAGAAACAGAGAAATGAGGCTGCGGCAAAGACAAAGGAGGTTTTAACACGTTCTTTATTTTCACACAAAACAGATTTCACTCTGCGATTATTATTATTATTATTATGACTAGAAGTGAATCCAATCAACTTGCCAAAAAAAGAGCACCAGCAGTTCTACCAATCACAATCACATGTAGACAACCATGTGTCACAGCAGGCTAATGGTCCGCAGTTTCCACTCAAACCAGCAAATAGACCAGTTCCTCCTCTGTGGCTGGAAGTGAGCGAATCCATGAAGTCACCTGCTGGCACATGGTTCACATCCCTGTGTCCTCGCTCCATGGCAGGGGTCTCAAACTCTAATTGGCCTGGGGCCACTGCTGGTATCACTTCAGTGTTCAAGTACTGCGATATTTCTGAGACTTTCTGTTTTTATCTCTGCTGCTGACATTCACATCATACTTACAGCAAATGCAAACAGCAGTTTATACATATTAGTTTTAACAGTTTTTTCCTTACTTTATTTTCCCTCAATAACTTGCACTGAACTGACAAATGCAACCCCTGAATACATTTGTGCTTTAGTTGTTGTCAGACAGCTGGCGGTGCTTCTGCTCACACAGCTGAGCCACATTTGGCCTGATGGAGGTCAGAGCAGAAAACCTGAGTGCAGCTTCGAGATGGGCATCGCTCAGCCTGGACCTGCGCTTGCATTTATTAAAGTTCATAGTCGAGAAAAGGTTATCACACAGATGTGTGCTTCCAAACACCTGAGTGGAGAGTTTGGAGAGCTCCGGGAAGGATGGAGGTAATTCTCTCGGAAACTGTCCAGTCATGTCTGCTTTTCCATTGGCATCTCTGAATTAGCTCGTGATTGCAGTGCAAGTCAAGAAGTTCCATTTGCAGCACTCTTGGGTCGCTCTCCTCATCAGCTGAGAAGGGTCTGCAAACAGCTGGAAAGTGGCCTTGAAGTCAGAGAAACTCTGAGCCCTCCCCCACAAACCATCTGCATGCTGAGAGATAACTGATGTTTTAGCAGCAAGCTGAGCCGTTCTTCTTCTTCGCAGCTCTGTGGAGAAGGTTTTCACACGTTCGTGAGCTGCTGTGACGAGCTGGCCGGGGCCCTGGAGCTTCAGGTTCATCAGCACTTTCAGGAACGTTCATTCTGCCTTCCATGAGTCTCTTCACGTCTGCGACGAACTCAAAGAATCTTCTTTCCCCTGCTGAGCCGGTGCACCTCAGCAACGTAAAGCACATCACCATACGTTAACTCAACTTCTTCTAACAAGGAACTGATGGTGCTGAAACTCCCGGGCCCCGTGTTAGTGATACGTGTTCGTGTTTCAAGCTCAGTGTATAATAACTACTGCTGGATCTGCATTTTCCTCCTCTTAGCTTTCTTTGTACCAGAGCTACCAGTCAGTTTTTCTTGCGTGTCCATTTCATGCTTACCAGTTTGTTGCACGGCAAACCAGTGCGCTCAATCGCACCATACAGCTGCTGAAATCCATCCACAGCTTTGGCTCCAAAACTGTCGCTTTGTCGCCTAACTGCTCACAAATGTCCCTTGATGACTCTCTAATCCTCTCTGCCACTGTGTTTGCAGATAGAGGTATTGATGTTGGACATAGAATATCAGCTGCGACGTGCAGTCCTTCACAAACTGCCCTTCGGTGCGTGGCCTCCCTGCTTTGGCCATTAACTCGCTCACCACACAACTGGCTCCAGCTGCAGCATCAGCATCCTCCTTAGCTTTATGGAAAGACTCTGCAGAGCCGGTCCCCCCCCCCGCAGCTGCGTGGCTCGTTTCTTCTTCTTGCCTCTCCGGTTCCTCTCACGCTGGTCTCTGAGTTTAGAGTAATGACGCTTGAGATTACATTTCTTTAGAACAGCTTCTTCCTCTCAGGCAGGTGACACTGAAACAAAGTACTGCAATGTCCGTCTCTCCTCAAACTGTCTGTGCTCATCATCCACTTTCATTCTGGAAAGATGTTTATTTTGTTCATAACCCAAAAACAAATAAAGG
Source organism: Chaetodon trifasciatus (assembly GCA_037975065.1). NCBI lineage: Eukaryota > Metazoa > Chordata > Actinopteri > Chaetodontiformes > Chaetodontidae > Chaetodon > Chaetodon trifasciatus. The sequence goes on along the minus strand of JBBMOE010000036.1, from coordinate 805,630 downwards.
CCTGAAAGCTGCTCTCGTCTTATTAAACACTGCAGGGACATTTGCAGGCCATTTGTCATTATTTTCTGCCAAACAACGTAAAACAAATAAAACAGAGTTTTGCTTTTATTTGTTTTTATAAATCATTTTGCAGGCGGGATTATATTCGATTTTTTTACATCATGTTGTGAGCGGCCGTTTGAGACCGCTGCTCTGTGGAAGCAGTCTACACCTACAGGAGGGATGTCATCTTCATCACTGTCCTCGTCATCACTGTTTACCTCCCTGGTCTAATCCAAGGGTGAAGCGGACTCGTGGCCTTTGTGCAGGTGTCCACTCAGTGCTACACATGAGCATACCACAGAGCAAATAATGCCGTATCAGTGTATTAGAAGACATGTCACATCCAAAATCGACAATAAAACACAATAACAACTGACGTGATCGTCATTAATGTCACTAAACTCTTCTTCGTTGTTGGAACCAGATTTTCCTTTTGCTTTACTATCAGAGATTATTGGATGCTCTTCTGCTGCAGTTCAGATTTCACCCACACAGATGAGAGCAGCTCATTCTTGAATGGAAACAGTGGAGAAGTCAGCTGCAGCCAGTGATTATTGCATTTAAAGGCAGCACGGTACGGACAGGAACTGACACTACATTGACTTTTTTCCTCTTGTATTGTGCCTTCATAGTCTCGGGCTTTCATACGTGCTCAGCTCGTCCAAGCGTTGAAGCCATGAAGTGAGGTTTCCTGGGTGGGTGACGGTCCAGCACAGCGTGGCCGCACAGTCTGAACGAGGATTATATTGTGAAATGTTAAAGTTCAACGATGTGCTTCCTCACAAAACAACCGTCCACACGTGCTGCTGCTGATGCCGTTCGCCTGCTCCTCGATTTCAGCGACGGAGAAGTCTTCGTCTCTACAGAGACGCTTCTGTTTTTTGTCTATTATCTGAAGGAGGCGCTTTAGAATAGCAGCCATGTCACACTGTGATGGGCCGGGCTGCAGGTCGCAGCAAAGATAACGTGACAATCTTCACATGTTTACGCTCATTGATCAGAAAGAGGCTCAGCAGGCGGGGCTGGCAGAGCGTGGGTTAATCCTCTTTGACGCGGGATCGATGTCACCCAGCCTTTCTCAGGAATTTAACCTTATCTAACCTGAAACCCTCCAAGACTTCCTTCTTTTTACCTGTTCTGTACTTCATGCCGTCAGAGGCGGGGAGGGAGTCGCTGTGATTGGCCAGTTATGTCTTAGCTAACCCTGATTGGTTGGTCGAGTCAGATCCAGTTTTTAATAGGCCGGCGCTCAGACATACATTTTTTTAAAGGAACCCTTCAATTAAATACTGTTAGTGACACAAATGAGTTATTTCAGAATAATTCATATAAATTATAATTATTGATGCATTAATGTGTCCATCACTGTAATGTTAATGTAGTTTATAAAGGGGGAATTTATCTACTGCTATGAAAAAAACTATGAAAATAAATACTTTAAATGCAATAAAAATACATCCATCACTTATTTTTGACTATAATTTGTGTTAATAGTTTTTTTTAAATCCAGAAAGTAACGATTAAATTCATCATATACATGTAGTGCAGTGAAAAGTTCAATACTTCCTCTGTAGTGGAGCAGAAGGACAAAACAGCAGGAAAAAGAATTACTGTATTTTCCAGACTATAAGTCGCATCAGTCAAAAAATGTGTCATGACATATATAAGTCGCACTGGACTATAAGTCGCATTTATTTAGAAATTTATTTCACAAAATCCAAGAACGAGAACAGACATTTAATCTGGAAAGGCAAGTTATTCAACTACACAACAGCACACAGAGCAACAGGCTGAACAGGTGTCCGGGATGTTAACGTACACATTAACAGTTATTCAGCTGCACAGTAGCATGAAGAACACACCTGGAGGCCGAATCGGCTAAACTAACAGAACAAGCCAGCGAGTCCAACAAGCAAGTCACCAGTAAGCAAGTTCACCGAGCTCCCGATCTCATTCCACATCACTGAATCCACTGAACTCTTCATCCTCGCTGTCGTCTCTGAAGCGTCGTCTCCTCTTCTGCGAGGCCGTCGTCAGACTCGGCATTCAACATTCAGTTAATTTTTTCAGTGGTACAGGAGCAGCATACAGTCGTCACACGCCTAGAGCGCCCTCTCATGGCTGTAGACGGTGATGTTTACTCCTTGGTTCATGTCAGTCAGCATGAAGTAACATTTAAAAACATGTTAAATCATATATATTTTGATATATAAGTCGCACCTGTCTATAAATCACAGGACCAGCCAAACTGAAAAATAGTGTGACTTATAGTCCGGAAAATACGGTACTCAATGAAAGTACCTCAAAATTTGAGGACAGTACTAGAGTAAATGTACTTTGTCACTTTCCACCTCCACCAGCATCCGATGCCACTTAATGAGGTATGATATCGATCGCTGGGTCTCTGCTGGCATCTTGTCGTGACCCGTCGGTGTTTAAAGTGTTCGGATTTGTCTGGAGGATAAAAAGTTTGACGGATGAAAGTCTGTGAACGACGAGCCTCGTGTGATTGGTCGCCTGACGCATCATCAGTGGAACATTAGCCAAACAGCAAACTGCAGACATCACATGAAGTCGCATGTAGATAAAAACAAGGGCTGATGTGCAACACACACACACACACACACACACAAGGAGCATGGCGGACATTGATGCGGTTTCCATGGCAACCATCGGTGCCTCCAGGTCGGGTCAGGGCGTCATGACGACCAGGAGAGCTCCCCAGACACGACATTTACAAGCAGAGAGCAGACGGCTCGGCCAGAGAGACTGTGTGTGTGTGTGTGTGTGTGTGTGTGTGTGTGTGTGTGTGTGTGTGTGTGTGTGTGTGTGTGTGTGTGTGTGTGTGTTCCAGACTCTAATTGGCAGAACCCTCTGTCAATCACGAAGCAAGAAGGGTGGTCACACCTGACTTCACCAGCTTGACTGACAGGCCCAGGGGACCAATCACAGAGCCAGACGGACTTGAGCCCACCTGGAGAACGACTCTCTCTCCGTCTCCTGTTCTCTGCAGGTGAACTTCAGCTTTTCAAACTCTTTTCTCCTCATATGTCTTGAATGGACGCTGAACTCTCCTCAGTCCCATCCGTCCATCATCGCCTCCTCCTTCCACCCCTTTGTGGCGTTTCCTCCACTCCAGACCTCCCTGCATATGGATGAGTGTCAGAGGAGAAAGTAGAAGAAAAGAAATGAGGGTGAGTGTGTGGTGGACAAAGATGCTTTCCTGAACGCAGCTCTGAATGAGAACGTTCATAAAAGGCTTTTACAGTAATGCAGCTGTAATGGTGTTAGTGTGTGTGTGTGTGTGTGTGTGTGTGTGTGTGTGTGTGTGTGTGTGTCTGGTGTGTCAAGGGTAAGGGGGCACAAGAACAACAACAAGTGTGATGCATTCACTGGCAGTCAGACAGACACAGATTGGTCCATTTTCAGTGACAGATAGACAGATAGAGCAGAATCAGCCTGTTGATAGAGCGATTAGATCATTGATTAATCAGAAAGAGCTATCAGAAGCAGATAAATCAATCAGGAAATAGAAGTTATTAGACAGAGATCAATAAAAAGATAAAGCAATCAATCAGTCAACTGAAAGATGAAGAGAGGAAATGACAGAGGAAGCAAATTATTGTTAGCAATTAGCTGGATAGACTGTGATTGGATGACAGATCCCATGACAGACAGAGCAACATGAGTTATAACTAATAACCAGTGAGAGGATCAGAGCTGCAGTGATTTCTGTCATTTGTTCCTGTGCTGGAGGCGGATGGAGGAAACTACAGGCTGCTTCTTCCAAACAACAAACCCCACTTCTGACTGGATCACTAATCTGAAAATGTAAATGTTGTCGGTGTCGCAGTCGATGCTGCGAAGAATCCGCCGGCGCGGCGACCACAGCGGGAAGTCCGAGCTGATGAGAGCACAGCGGCGCTAATGACTGTTTTCATCATTATAGTTTAATTTTCAATTAATTGATTATCTGCTTATGAAATGACCTCATGTTGTTAGACAATTCAAGCTGTATATGAACTACTCAGGCACACACACACACACACACACACACACACACACAGGAGCTGCAGGCCAGAGTGGGAGGAACACTCTTGTTTTCTTCTGTAAAGCAGATTAGCGACAGGAAAATGAAAATTGGATTAACAAGGGACAGCATGAACACACGCACACACACACACACACACACACACACACAAACACACACATACACACACACACACACATCATCATCATCACCTGTCACCTGCTCTGGGTCACAGATCAGCTGGTTGGAGGCAGTTTCTCCATGATTGAGCCGTAAAGACAGAGCAGAACAGGATCAGGTTCATGAAAGCGAGTTTCTAGAGGACATTCAGATCTCAGACGGTCCCTGCAGCACCACGCTCTGCTCCTCCATCTGAAGTAGTTACTGTAATCTGTTCGCAGTAACAGTGACAGCATGAGTACGTTAACCCGAGCGAGTGCATAACAGAAACGATCCCATGATCTCCAACAGGAAGCCGGATGACGGCGTGCGCCAACAGTCAACAAGCTGTCCCCAAAGCTGCCACGAAAGCAAGGTCATAAAAGAGGGCGTTCATGGCTCTTCAAACAGAAGCAGCGGCCCTCCCCCTCCTGAGAACAGACAATAAGCAATAAGAGAAAAACCTCCAGGTGACGACAAGAGGAAACGCACTCCGAGCTTCCACTGAGCCACAGGAGCAGAAATCAGTTCAACGCACGTGGAGAAGCTCTGAGACCATCTCTGTGTCCTCTGAGAGTGAGTTTAATACACGGCAGCTAACCCCCACCCATGCCCCCCTCATTATCACTAAGATAAGATAAGATAAGATAAGATAAGATAAGATAAGATAAGATAAGATAAGATAAACTTTATTAATCCCCCGTCGGGGAAATTAGGGACAGACAGAAAACAAGAGTAGTAGGAAGGGAAAAAAATAATATTGCAAGTGGAGTATTTATGTATTTTTCATTCATTTATTTAGTTAGATTTGTTTTTGTATACAATGTGCACCTATATGTAGTATATAAAGAGTATATGTATATGTAGTTTGGATTTTGTATCTATTTGTTCTTTTTCTACATCTTTTAACTGTGACATCGTAATTTCCCAATACGGGATCAATAAAGTTATGTCTATCTTATCTTATCTTATCTTATCTTATCTATTTAATTGGTTGAGTTAATTTGGTTTGCAAACATTGGATTGCACTGACGGGTTTGTTGTGCAACAATCTGTGTCTATACTTCTGTTTTCAGAGTATGTTTGGATATTAAATAGATAAAAATAAAAACAGGAGCAGGTCGTGATTGTCACAATCAAACATCCCGTCAATCGTTAATTAACTCATTGAAATCCGAGCAATGAAAGAAATCTCAATATAATCCAACATCTGCAGCATTCACAGCTCTGAGCTCAGATCCAGATGTTTCACCCGATTGTCTTCTGTCTTTCTGTCCATCGAGCCGCCGTCTTTACGACAGTGAGCAAAGACATGAAGGGACCAGATCAGCCTGAAGTCCCTAATGGTCCATTAAAAGCCTCCTTCTTAATCCATGAATGAATCAAAAACATGCTGATTTGTTTTCATTTGTCATTTGTTGCAGTCCTACAACAAATAATTAAAAGCTGAGAGAAACAGCAGTGAACGAGTTTGTTAACATGATGATCAAAGAGAAATCGTAATATTTATAAGAAAAAATGAGACTTCTGTGTCTCTGCTTGCTTGACCTCGTCCGTCTTAACTGTTTGCAGCCCCAAATAAAGTCCCAATTCTTATTTTCTGCAGTTTGCTGCTGTGTATGAAAAAAAAATCATTACAGGTAGAAAAAAGAGAGAGAGAGAGCGATGAAGCAGCAGCAGTTGATTAAAAATTAATGGCAAACAATAGTCAGTAATAAACTAGAAATTGCTCATCATTAAAAACAGCCAGGTATTTTTTATTATTTATCATCTCGCCGGCAGCCGTCGACCATCTCCATATTCACCGCGATGTTCTGCCTCCGCCCTCTGACAGATTAATTAATATGCATTAATGCTTCCTGAAAACCTCGCCGTTTAATTTGGCGTGCAGTAATTGGAACGGGCGATAGTGTAGCAGCGGTTACAGCAGATCCATTAAACAGCAGTCATTTCTACAGGTAGCTGCATATGAATTATAGATGGTTATCCCACTGCTGCCACATCTGGAGACTCGCTCTGTTATCACACTGAACAAAGGCGGGAGGTCAAAGGTCGGCTGTGTTCCATCAAAACGGGGTTTGGACTGAAGATGAGCAGATACAACCGCAATGAAGAAGATCAAAGAAGTAGATCAACGGTAAGTTCATGCTTCTCAGGCCACAAACATCACTGAAGCGTCACGTTTCATCCAAAAGAGGAGAGAGGCAGCAGGTGGCGCTAACGCTCCGATCAGGTTCAGCTACAGCAGAAGAAGAAGAAGAAGAAGAAGGTGGGATCAGCGAGACGTCAGACGAGTTTGCCGATTGCGTTTCTCCAAGTTGCTCATTGGTCACTATAGACAATCAGCTTTGCATTATGGGATATTTAAGCCGCAACATCTGGAGTTTCAGTGGTTTAACGCAAATAAACCACAATCTGCTGCTCATTCCTGTGTTTAAGCCCTTTAAATGGACGTTATCTCAGGACGCTCAGTAATGAAAGCAGATCTGACAGATTCAAAAAATTAAGACATAAAGTGGAAATTTATGGGTGAGATGTGAGAAGGGGAGCAAAACAAATAGGAGACGATTTGCATCGATGTACTGTGAGTGTTTTTCCACCTGCAGCGACGAGAGACATGAGTGACGGCTCAGGATTAAAACGCTGACTGACAGGCCGACTTCAGAGGAGTCAGCATCGTTTTCAGCACTTTGTAAGTTCTTCAGTAATTCAGAAGAAGCGAGAAACAAGTGACAGCGTCAGAACGGGATGTTTAGATATTAAGAATGACAGAAATTATGAAGAACAAATGAAGCTTCCTCTCGCTCGTCTGAGAAACGCTTCTTCTCTGGTGTCTAAACTCTCTGCTCGCACACGTTTTATGCAGGAGGACTTTAACTCCCAGACCGGCCTGACCTTTAAGAGGACGGAGCGCGCTTCCCCTTTAAGGCGTTTGTCCGGCTGTAGTTCTTCCAAAGACGGCCGCCTTCACGTGCTCGCCAGCTTCATGAACAACATGTGTGATTATGCCGCTCGAGAGGGTAAACCTGACGGATATTGTTGTCAAAAGTACAACTGAGTGGCTTTTAGCTCCAGATGAGGGGAGATTGATGCCACCTGGGTCAAAGTGGCACTAATTCCAGGGATCCTCCCTGATTGGCCGCAGACAGCAGGTGACAGGACATAAAAGGTTTTTGACGACATCAAACGGCTTTGTCTGGTTTTGGCTCTGCAGGGAAACGGAGGAGGGTCAGTGTTTGGTGTCCTGTGATGGCTTTTCCACTAATTGTCTGCAGAGGACACTGAGTGATGAACCTAATGACTGTTTTTGTTTCGCCTTTTCACGACCGGCCCCAATTTATTTCTTTAATTCTGAACAATCAGCACATGCACGCTGGTCCATCCTTCCACCAGCCTCGAGTACAACAAGGAAAACAAAGTTTGCTGCATTTCAAAGGAGTCAGCAGGGAAAATAATCACTGTCAAATTGGATAAAACAGATTTTTATAAACACACACACAATTAATTCAGACTCACAGCGTCACAGTGAGAGTGTCGTTTCATTTCTTTTTTCCCGTCTTTATTCTCCATCCCCACGGGTTTGTGCCTTTACTGGTTTGTGTTTTATGCTTCCGTTCTTTCGTCTTCCATCAGTAACCGAAATTAAAGTTTCAGCCGACGCTGCTGTTGTGCTTCCCAAATCAAATCAAATTTAAATTACATCAAATCAAGTTAAAACGCTAACCAGCAGGATGTCAGACACTTTGAAACATTCACAACATCCGAGAAGCAGATCTTAATTTTTCAGGAGGCAAAACAAGACAAACAGTCGTCTGACGGGATCGTCTCCGTCTTCAGAACCAGAAGACAAAATGAAAATGTTTTCTGAACACCGCGATTCACAGGATGTCTGTCAAAGACCACATCCCAGAAGTCAGAGCTCTGTGTTGTGTGTTAGGCGTGAATTAAACACTCGGCTAAGTTACCTAATGCTAACGGCAGCTAAAGTGCAGCTGATTTTAGCCTCTAATGATTAGTACTGCTGATGACATCACCTGATGATCGTCTGTCAGTGTGTGACCTGAGCAGAAAGAACAACCTTTGAAATACACTGAAACAGAGACCGGACGTCCCAGTTTGTCCCAGTCTGTCCTGGACTGTCCCGGTTTCAAGCTAGGTGTTCTGAGTCCTGACAAATATTGTAAAACACTAAAATGTCCCAGTTTTCACCACAATTAAAACAATATTTCTAATATTCTACTTGTTTTCAGAGCTTATGTAGATGTTCTGTCCAAGTCAACGTTAAGTTACACAACATAAGGACATAAAGAACCCGCCTTCGTCCAACACTGATTTGTCTGCCTGTCAATCAATGTGCCGTCTTCACGGCTCTTTTAACATTAGCGTTTTTTGCATAGAGTTGGATCTGACTCTCTCTTTACATACTTCTGTAAAAATATTTGCAAACATCTTTTTTAGAAGTGAAATATTTGTTGTGTTCAGACTCGTGTGGTGGATTTTAATTTCTCTTTCTCTTCAATAAACCCTTCAGTACTTCGTGGCAGCATCAGTGAGAGGCAGTCTCCACCGTGAGAGGTGGAAACGATTCTGATGGTGCATGTTTTTAGTGCAGTCTTTGCACATTTTCAGTGACTTTGCAGACAGAACCGGAGAGCATTTAGCAACATTCAGGCAGCAGTTTATTAACTGTCAGCTTCTGGACCAGCTGAATCTGCCAAATTAGAGACCTAAACTCGACCCGGGGGGCTTTTATTTGCCTTGTTTCATCACTTCAGGCTCCTGACTGTTAGCTCAACGACCTGCGAGACAAAAGAGAAGAAATTCTCAGCAAATGAGGCCAAAGCTGTTTCACAACACGGTATTGTTGAAACTACTAACCAGCAGAAAAAGCATCATGTGATCAGTCATTTTCATGACAGAAACTCTCTATCAGACAGGAAATGTTGAGCTGGTGGCGCGACGGAGCAGCAGTTTGATCCCTTTCGCTCGTACAGTCGGATGAGCTGTGCTCTCACACTGTAAGAATAAGAAAAAACGACTGTGCCCCTGAACTCCCTCTGAGATAAGTGCAGCTCTGAACACGCCGCTGTCAGCTTTTGTTCAAACTCTGAGATTGAAGATCGAAGTATTTTTTAATATTGAAGTCCTGATTCAGCAAGACAGGGTGGCCGTCCAGAAAGGCCCGCCGATGGTCGCGGCAGGAGGAAGAGGAAGAGCCGACGAAGTGTTGATGAAACCACAGATGACGCTTTTTTGTTATTTTATTCTCCTCTCGCGTGCTTTTTTTTCCTTTGAACGCGCTTCGAGCCGAGCCGCTCGGTGAGCGCGATGAAAAAGCGATGGTGTGTCTGATAGCTCCACCGCCGCCAGCCAACTTAAAACGAGGCCCCAGTGTGGTTCGACGCCGCTGGAGCTTCTGGACCGATAAGAACCAGAGATCTGAAAAGGCGGAGAGAGGGAAGGGCGAGAGACACAGACAATGGGAGAGGAGAGAGAGTGGGGGGTTGAGACAAGAGTTTTAATGCTTATGCCAGCAGGTTGAAAAATGATTATCTTGCTGTCTGGTTGTGACGGTGTGTATGGAGGCCTGACAGCAGCCAGCGGCGTCGCTCATTAATAAGAGGGAAAGCCGAGTGTGTGTGCGTGTGTGTGTGTGTGTTACAGTGTTAAGACTGTAATGTTCTCAGCTCCATCCTGACATGCCCTTTACCATCTGTCTGCAGGCAGAGAAGCAAACTCAGAACTTTTGTCATATTTTAATATTTCATCACATTTCGCTGTTCTGCATCAGTTTAGTTTAGTCACAAAGCAGATTGCTGTGCACCACACACCTCATATAACTTAAAATAACCTTATTTTTAGATGAAGCCCTCTTTAATTAACATCAAACCATCTTAAAATTAGTTAAGGGAGTTATTAATGGAGGAGGAGAGTGCATGAATTTTGCATGAGTTTTTCAGGCCACCTTTAAGCTTTTATTCACCTCAGCTGCAGAGAGAACCAGACCTTTATTTTGTACATTTTGTCTGTTTTCTCTTGCTCATGGTTGCTAATGCTATCCATTAAATAGCCTGAGTTTGTTAGCACTCATGCACATACGCTGTTCAAACAGTAAATGAGTCCCAACTGAAGTGACAGATCGAAAGAGTCATTTTGGCTGTTAGCGTAGCTGTCTACTTCCTGTGAAGTAGTTTCTGTCCACCCAATGAATTAAAAGCCAATATTCACTCTCCTTTCAGCTCCGTTTTAGTCTCCACCAACTGTTGCTCATCTTAACAGCTCGTCTCCAACTGTGTCTGCTGTTCACTGGTGGACAGTTAGCAGACGCTTGCAATGAAAGTATTAAAACGTTAGCACAAGAATATGGCAAAACACACAATTTCTGGTTTAAGCTAAGTTTGTCAGCCAGTCTGCACCAATATAAGACACCTATAACACACTTTACTGGACCGTTTACTGTTTATTCTGTTTTACTTGAAGATATTTTGCTTTCCTGCAGACTTTCCACTGGTGTGTCGTTCTGTGTGGAGCCTCTTTCAATGTGTAAAGTGCTCCACAAATACTGCAACGCCTCTTCTTGTCTCAGAAATCAACATTGCATTTCCAGCCGTGCCTTTAAGGATCACATTTAAAAAGCATAAGTAAGTAAATGAAGTAAAATGACTCTCAGTCTAATGGAACAGTAAATGTAAGTGATCCCGATGGCAAAATGGGAATTCCAATATTCTGTAGACAATGTTCTTTTCCCCAGTCGGTTCATCACTTTAATTAGTTTCACGAAGAATTCATCAAATAATTTGACTTGGTTTTAATTATAATCTTACCTCCTAAATGTTCCCGGTTCTAATCTTCCTCAGCTGATCTAAAATGTATTATTTCTTTCCTGCGAGCGACGTTTTCGGTGTCCAGAGGCGATGTGAAGGTTTCTGCTTCCTGCTGTTTGCTGGGCAGACAGCAATCAGGGCTTGAAGTGAACAGCTAATCCTCCAACTATAAAGGTCTGTGTAACCTTTCTAACACAATTTCACAAAAGACTGCTCTGTTTGTTCTGCTCTCAGAAATAAAGTTAATTATAAAAACCCGCCCAAACGTCTTGACCTTTCCCTCTGGGTAATTACAGCTTCTCATTTCTTTTCTTTTATTTATTTTTTTCTTTTCTCTCTGCAGCATGTTTGTCGCCAGCACAGCCTCATCCTGCTCCACACTCCTCCGTCAGTCGGACGGTCGGATGGAAAAAACACTCTAAAAACAGAAATGTGTCTCTCTATGATCATTTTTTACTGGACGCGTACAGATCTGACAGCCTATCACAGAGCAGAAACAAGCAGTCAGCGTGCACGTCAGAGCAAACGCTCATTTCCTGCTCGCAGCGTCGTTTGAGCTGCTGCTGCAGAAAGTGGATGTTTTCTGCAAACGAGGACAGTAATGAGTGAAAGTGAAGCAGGAACTTCAGGGCAGAGCCACAGCAGAGGGAATGAAGCAGACTTCTACTGGTTTTACTGGCGTCAGCAATGGCAAAGCCCATTATCCGTAAGAAGAATGAAACAAACTGGCATCTTTTTCAAAATATATATCGTCATAAATATCGATATTGATCAGAATGCCTGGTCCTGTTTCAGCCTCATCTGAACCGCTCAGCAGAAACGTTCCAGGTTATAGTCTGTGACCATCTGCAGCTTTAACGACCCGACAACACAACACAATTAACACATAAAAAGACAAATGTAAGCACAAGGTATTTCAGAAAGGGCAAATTCACCGCCAGCGATCCATCCGATTGTGTTCAGGCTGCTTTCAAAGGCGCTGGCGGCTGCTCAGGACAGACGGAAAGGTTAGCTCTGAGTAAATGTTCATTGTACTGTAGCTCCACCGGGGGCACAAAATGTAGATAAATACATTTATTCAGTACATTTTTACCGGACATCAACCTCGTGTTGTTAAGAAAAAAGATTTGAAGCGTCGATAAAGACTTCAGTGGCGCCTGTGAGACTCAGCTGAGGCGAGTCTGCACGAAGCCGCTGCAGAGATTAGACTGAGAGCGAATCAGCTGCATGAGACGTCCGAGAGAAAACATGTCTGACAGGCAGCTTCATGCTCTGATGTCTCACGACTGCTGTGAGCACATAGAAACTGGAGTGATTTAATGCTGTTGGGGGAGATTTTGCATGTTGTGACTGCTGTGCTATCAAACTGAACAGGCGTCCTCCCAGTTGTTCTTTGTCTTCTGACTTTCTGTTTATGATAAATGTTTTTGTCGACGCTGAATAAACTTTAGTGGGCTTGCCGATGGACAAAGGGGCGCTTAATGCTCATGTTCACTGATTTATTCATACAGGTTGAGGATAAAAGGTGGAGATTCAGGCTCTGCAGAAATTAAAATGTTCAGTTCGTGATTAATAAAAATGCACAGTGTCTCCCAGCTTTACACAACGAGGGGATCTTAACTGGAAGGTCAGTAACAGAGAAAAGTTCCTCGCTGTGTCTGTAATTGTGGTATTGACTCGTATTAAATCAGACTTTGGTATCTCATAACGTGCCACCAAGTTGAAGCTTTGGAGTGATTCCAGTAACCAGTCGCAGTGCATCAAACGGAAACTCCCTGAATGTTCGACGCACACCTTCAAACACGGCATCACTGATCGCGTTGGCTGCACGTGGCTGCAGGACGACTCCTCTTTATTTTTTCACTGATAAGTCCAAGTTTTACTGCACAAGTCACCAATTCAAAGCCCCCTGCTTCAGTGTGATTTTAATTACTTTCTTGGACTCGTATCCGGCGTCCCTGTGGGCGCATATTGTTTTACTAGTGATTAAAATTCCAGTTTTGTCTTTTATCAGCACTTTAAAGTTTTAATTCAGGCTTTGTTGTGCTTTTAGTTTCAATCAAAGCATGTTTGTTGTTTAAAGAAGAGGAAACCAAAAGCAGAGTCGAGAGGCGAAGCTCACTCTTTACTGGATCAACAGGCCGGCGAAGAATCAGCGAGGCCGGCGGAGAGGCAGCGAGGCCGGCGGAGACGATCGGACCATCAGGTGGAGGGAGGCAGGGCAGGAGAGGCTGGAGCTACTGTGCCGAGCAGCTAACTGCTGATGGGCAGACTGGGGAACGAGGAGCAGCTGGAGGGACAGGTGATCGGACCAGGCGAAGGCCGATGAAATGATGCATACAACACTGTGACATCACCAGGTGAAATCAGTGAGCATCAGACCTGAGCCTCCTCAGTGCAGACACTGGAAACACAAATGTTCTCTGAATGCTGCAGACATTTGAAAAATACATGACGCTCTCAGTACACAAACATTATTTTGCCTCTACTAAAAATATAACAGCAGCTGTATATTTTGCTGCTGTGATGTTAACATAATGTAAACAGGATGTTCTGCGGCTGCAAACAAAACCAAACCTCCCGCCGCCGCAAATGGCAAAATGCTGTGTTATAAGCTGCCTGCATCAAACTCCAGGCTGTGCAGACTAAAGAAGGCAGCCGAGCGCTCAGTGTGCGCTGGATGTCAGACGGTGAGCAAAACAAAAACTGCACTTTCTTCTATCAAATCTTTGTCGAGATCATAATGGTAAACCTGCATGATAGGACTGAAAACACAAAAGTTATCCGGTAACGACATCACGCTAACGTTAGCTTTGGCGTCGGCTCGCCGGCCTGCATGTTTTTGTGTTTGTTGCAGATGTTTTGCTGCTACTTCTTGTTTACTCCTCAGTGAGAGTGCAGATGCATTCAGTCCATAAATCATGGATGAGTTAGTGAACGAGGCTGCTGACCACAGGACCACGGCCGGGCGGGTCGGGGGGCTTCAGATGCTGAATTTTCCTGAAACGAACGACCACAACAAGATGCAAAATGTCCACAGCTGATGCAAAACCCCGCCGCTGCCTTTCAGAGACAGAAACGAACATCGTGTTCACGTTAAAACATTACGTTTTCCAGCCGCTAATGTTAGCAAATAGCTCAAAATTCTGGTATTTTTACGTCACATCAAATCACACATTCTGCAGCTTCTGATGGAGCTCAAACATAAAATGCATCCAGCAGTAAATGTGTTCTGCATTTTGTGTAACCTTCACTGCAACAGACACACAAACCTGCATTCAAACGCTCTAATTGCTGTTGGCCAGGCCTCACAGCCGACACGGTTTCCTTCATCTGCATCTCTGCTGAGGGTTTAATGTCTGGCAGACGTCCAGAGCGCAGAGTGTGTGCGGCGAAAACCAAAATATCTGCTGGAACGGGCAACTCGCAGAGGAGAGCCGGACCCCGCAGCAAACTGGAAAGCAGAGGTCAAAGGTCAAGTGAAGAGTGTCAAATATTTGGAGTCTCACTCTGCTTCCCGTCCTCCCTCTTCCTCTTATCACGTCCTTGTTTCCTTTATTCCTTTGTCGTTCTCTCTTTTTGTTCGCTGCCTCCTTTCTTTTCCTCCTCTGAACTCTTTAATCCATCTTTGTTTTCAGCGCTTAATTTATTTCTCTCCAGTCGTCCTCATTTGATTTCCTCTCTCACCTCTTGTTCTCTTCTCCCCCCTTACTTTACCCTCCTTCTCTCTGTTACCTCCTTTCCTTTACCTTCTCACCTGTTTCATTTCCTTTCCTGTTCTCTTCGCTCTTTATTTATCGTCATTCTCTCCTCCTCTCTCCTTTTTCTGCACCTCTCACACTCATCTCCTCCTTTATTCATCACTTAATTCCTCTCCTGCTCTCCTTTCCTTTATTTTCTCCTTATCCTTTCTCTCTTGATTCCTTTCCTTTCATCTCCTTTTCTTATTTCCTTCCGTTTTCTTTCTCTCATTCTTTCCTCATCTCTTCCCTTTTTCCTCTTGTCTGTATCACCTCTCCTCAGTCAATTCTCCTTTTGTCTCCTTCCTTTTGTCCTCTTTCCTTCTCCACCATTTTCTGACCTCATCTCCTTTCTTATTCTATTCTCTCTTTTTGACATTTCATAAATCTTCTTCTTCTCCTTCCTCTTCTGCCTTCTTTTTCTCCTCCCCTACTTGTCCACTTCACCCCTCTCCCCTTTGCCTCCTCATTCCTCCTTTATTTTCTCCCCATGATCCACGCAGGATGGAGGAGGTGTGTGTCTGTATGTCAGTGTGCTGTACCGCAGTTAGCTTGCGCTCCGTGTTCTATTATTATGATCTTTTCAGCGTGTAGGCGTCCATTAGGCAAACTCATATGCAACAATATGCAGATTCCTCCATTTGCACGGATCATAAACTCCTGCAGGCCTTCTGCTACATCATCATCATCATCACCATCATCATCATCACCATCATCTCCATCAGCAGCTGCCAGCGGCGGTGAGCTGAGCATCGCAGGACGTAAATTTTTGATTCACTCGGCGCTGCTTTCATTAGTTTTCACCCACGGTGTGAGAGTCAGTGAAGGCATCATGTGAGCATCTGCACATGATGTCATCAGCTGCAGCACACTGACATCACACGCTTCATTTCTAATAAAAATGTGGGTTTTTTTTGTTTTCTTAACTAAAGAAACACGGAAAGATGCAACAACGTGTTTGAAGTCAGACTGTTTGTCTATGAAACATTTTCTGGAGCTGGAAATGTGTTTCAGGAACATTTGATAAAGAAGAAACAGCTCCAGACACTCCAAATGATTTATTTCTTTAAAGCTGCAAAATAAAACAGGATTTAACATAAAACGAGACAGAGAAGAAAAGCAAATGGACGTGCAGCAAAAGAGAAGTAAACACTCTTTATGTTACAGAAAAGTCAGCTTGATGTCCTGAAATGAAGCAGATGAAGGAGTCGAACACTCTGTTGTTCCGTTCGTGTGATTTCAATAAAATCCACTGAATTACAATCCAACCCAAAGAAGACAAAGGAAATGGACTTAATGCTGCATCGTCTTCAGAAAGCTGGGAAGGAGCACGACTGGAGAGGCTCTGTGAGGCTGTGCTTCGAGGTGCTTTGAGCTAAATGCTAACAGCAGCGTGCAAACAGGCGCACGGTGATAATGCTAACATGCTGTTTACCATGTGCACCATCTGAGGTCAGCGTGTTAGCATGCTAGCATTTCATAATTACCACTAAACAGCAACTGTATGTCGTCATAACCCAAAAACTAAATGAATTTTGACCTGATGGGTGCTGCGGGATGAAAAATTATTACAGTAAAACATGAACGTTTTGAGTTGGGTCATGTATTGAGGCTAAAATCACATTCAGGAGACGAGAACAGCATGATCTGAAGACGACGGCAGCTCCACCCTCATCAAACATGGCTCCAAAAAAACAAACCAGCGGTGGCCATAGTGCCAAACTCGAGTCGTCAAAACAGGAGTCCATAAACCAGTGGGTGGCGTAAAAGTGGCTCCGTCCACGTCTTTCTATGCCGTCTATGGGATCACAGAGTTGCTGGAAATGAACTTTGTTGACACACTAACAGTGAACGTGAAAGAATATAACGAATCTTTGTGATCGCGGCTTCGAATTAAATCTTTTCGATTTAACTCCTGACAAGCGTTCACTTGTTTTGAGTAAACAAGTGTAATTTAACACGACAACAGGCTGTTGTTGGATCTTTAACCAGGCAGTGATGTTGGCTTAAACGGTTGGATGAGTGTTCGAATGAACGTAGGCGCTGCTGGATGCTGCCTGTTGATTTCAAGTGGCTTCCTGTTCTACTATTGGCCGTGGGTGGACGACAGCTCTGCTAATTAATGCAGCCATCAACACTAAGTACAACTGTGTGAAATGATTATCCAAATGCATTCTCCAAAATATGCAGCCTGGTCAGGGGGATAATGCTTATTAAAATTTCTGTAATTGTTCCCTCAAATTAGTACATAATAATTTGTGTCCTCACATAACAAATCACTCATGAAATTTCTCATTTGTGCTCTTCCCATTCAGAATTATTCAGATTCCTGAATACCTTCAAATTGCTGTGTTGGACAAAGCTGATTATAGAATAAAAACATGTAGTGCTGTTCTGGATCGGACGGCTTCGTGTTCTTTAAATGACCTGAGATCAGTCGCACCTGAGTCCACGTTCAGGTGCGACTCTCAGACAGCCTCTCAGTCTTCTGCTTATGATCCGTCGTCATGTGCGATTTTGTGTCTGTGGAATCGTCTTTTGGTCCTCAGCTTTGTCTCGTGTCCCTTCCACGGTGCAGCCTCTGGGTTGAAGGGACATTTAGCATCTGACCTCTAACTTCTTTAAAGTCTTCAGCTTTAAAACTGATTTGTTTCAGCTGTAATTTCTTCCAGCTAAACCGCTCGTTTACACGCCGTCTCAAGTTTCTTAAATTCTGTTTAAAAGGATGCAAAATGTGTTCAGCTTGAGTTCGATTAAACAAAGCTTTTTTCCCTCGATGCGTCAGTTATCGTTCCACCTACGCCTCCTTTGTTGTTTGAGGCTTTGATGGGCATTAAAGAAATAAGACTTTGAATACGCGACCTCACACCCAACATGACACATTTCTCAGTGTTTTATTGGAGGCATGCACGCCATTAGAAGCAAGAATTCTTTCCCAGCGATGGTTGTTTCCCCTCCAGCGGCAGCATCATCTGGCGAGCCCGTGGTGGCCCGCAGACCTCCCTCTCTATCCCACCCACCGTCAACAGATCCCCCCCAGTCTTCATCGATTTCCACAGAGCAGATTCCTCCCCGCCGAACAGTTCCCTCCTTGTACGACGAGAGCCCGTCTCTGACAGCTGAGGCCGGCTCGTAGCCCTTGGCGGTCGTCTGGAGTGGACGGACACACGGAGCAGACAATGGCTCGCCTCAAAGCTGTGGCAGATGTCCAAGTGATTGCTGCAGACGCTGTCTTTCATTAGAAGGCCGACAGCTCTGCTCACAGCTGCTATCACTGATTGGATGAAAATATATAAAGAAGAGGAGGACCGCTCTTCTTGGAGTTCAAGTGGTAGTTTGCACAATATGGGCTATTGTAGATGAGAGTATTTTTGTACCAAACAGGAGCTGTATTATTGAAGAAAGAGCAAGAGGCTTTCATTTGGCCATTAGGGACCTTGAGATTAAACTTCTGCTCAGAGCTGCTGGCGAACCCATTTGTACTTTTAGCAGAGAAATATTCATGGGTTTAGCTTTCATATAACAAGCAGTCAGATTAATACACTCAAACGCAGCTTCTGCCTGTTCTAACAGAACTCTGCAGGCATGAAAAAATGAGCCTGATGCTTTTCCTGAATTGGGATTTTCTGCCATCATTATTGTGTTGATATTCATGGTCACTGTAGCACTTAAAAAGCTTCTGTTCAGCTCAGAGTCTGATGTCAAAAAGTGCATTTGAGCTAATGAGGAAATAAGTATTCGTATCTTACATCTTATTAAAAAGGAAAAAAGTCTCTGAGCACATTTTCAGCCGCAGAGTTAACTGTCCAGAAACTGCATTAAGAAAGAGGAGAGGAGGCCAGGCTGATCTTTGGCCTTTCACTGTGACTCACCTCACTTTACTCTTCAGGAAAATCTCCACCTGTGTGACTGGGTGGAGGAGAAAGCCTCCAGTGTGTTTGTGCTAAGCCTAATATTTAATTTTTCATGGGCCGACCCACAACCAGAAAACATACACTCTGCAGAGAGAACAATGTGTAGAATTTTTATTAAAATGACTCATTTCTGCAGTCAAAATGCAATCAGAGAAGGCAGCGTCTCTGAAACCACCTGCACCGTCCTGAAGACCGGCCGGTCCACCTTCACGTCTGAGTCCCTCAGTCAGAGGAAGGTTGAGTCATTTCTGCTTTGTGTGTGAAATAATATTTCTTGGCTCTCTATCAAGCAGCCTTCCTTTAGCAAGGCCACACGGCGCCACGCTCACTTTGTCACCTGTTTGCATCCTTCCAGCTTGATATTGACGACATAGAACTGCGACTCGACTCACTCGCTTGTGTTTTCTCTACAAAGCTGTCGTAGCGTGAAGGGGTCACGAACCTCACACCTGGTTCACTTCAGGCGATCTTTTCAGTCGTCTCTGCAGGTCATTCAGAGCTACATCGCCCTCCAGTAACAGTGCAAAGTTCAAGTCTGTCAGTCGCTGCACAGACTGATGTGAAGACCAATCAGCAACAACGACAACTGAGGGAGCAACCGGAGACGAATCCAGGACCAGAAACCAAACAGGAAAACTAATCCAGAACAAACCAGAGCAGCAACAAACATACACAACCCAACAAACACGGGAAAACACATGGACTAAATACACAACGGGCTAATTAACTAATGATCACAGGTGACAAAGAAAACAGGAAGTAAAACAAGTCACGACACGTGAGGAGGGAAACCTTCAAAATAAATCAGGAAGGAGACTGAGTGAAAAAAAAACACCATGGATCTCCTCAGAAAGGCTTCGGTCCATTTTCCAGCTGATATCATCACATTTTGGGTGCAAATCAAAGTGAATGTCATCACAGGAAATCACGTCCGATTCAGAAGAGTCTTTAATCTCAAATTTCTATTAAAGTTTCTTTTTTAGTAGAATTTTCCATTGGCAGTCTGTTGGTGTTCTTTCATTCAAAGCTTTTATTTAACCGGCTAAGAATCACTGACAGCGACGCTCAGCAACACCTTGTTCACGCTCACAGTTCCACACGTTCACACGTCGAAGCTGCCCAGTCGAACCACAGTCTGACCTGCCGGCAGCTCAGCGGCTCCACTCCAGCAGCTGGGGGCTTCAGTGCCTTGCTCAAGGGCACCTCGGCGGTTGTAATGAGGCAGAGCCACCCATATTTCTCCCGCCGGTCCGAAGGTCGAAACAGCGACTGTGCTCGAGGTTCATTTTACTCTTTGAGAATTTCAGCTGTACTAAAGAGCTTCTTATGTCAAGAAGCCACAGCTGATTGAAACATGGACACACCTGAAAACTGTCTCAACACAACGCTGAATGTGGAATTATGCTTCTCCCAGAATGTTCTTCCTATTTTCAGTTTTCATCAAATATATTCAAATCGTTATGGCCGTTATGTTTTTCATGTCTGAGGTAAAATAGGTCAGACATGATCTTGTGTGACACGAGTGGTGTAAAACTGCACTTTAACTCTACTGTCAGATACCTAAAAGTGAAAGAAAAATGAATCTTACAATTCACATAAAAATGATGGAAAATGACCTAAATGAGGTAAAAATGGTGGAATTGGCCTATAATATGAGACACGATGGTGACAGCAGAAGCGACGATGCTACAACAGCAGCACAGACTCATAAAAACACGTGTCTGCTCCAAGAAACACACTCAGCATCTTCGGATTAAACCGAAGTGATTGCAGACCCACCGAGGTTATTTGAACCTTTATTACTTTTCCCCATGTGAGTCTCTTGTCAGAGCTGGTTAGCTTCCACTCCCACCTACATCGTTGCTGGAGGATTTGAATAATTCATGCTATCTGCGTTATTTATGTATTCGCTTATTCATGAAGGCACAAATCTGTATGTGCCGTGTCGCTGCTGGGGAGGTAAATGAAGGCATCAGTTGAGTTTGTGGCGGCCGAGGAGAAGCTTTTATTTTCCTTTTTTTTATTGTAATAGTGTCATGAAATTGGATTCTGTACGAGTCATCATTTCACAAAGAGAGCGTGACCGATGCGTGTCGTACGGCGGCCGGGTGGACAGAGGAAGGCTTGTTCTGCCTTTTGTCTTCCTCCCTGTCTGACTGAATGTCACCCTCACTTCGTCGCTTCACCCGAAAAACAAAAGCGGCTGGAAAGCCCGCGGAGCCTCAGGCCAGGGCTTCCCTCAGCCACCATCACTAATCTCATTTACTGCTTCTTCCTCTGACAGCCGGCAGAAACAGACAGAGAGCAATCTGGAAAAAAATGAGGGAGTGGAGGAGTCAGGAGATAAGGGGTGAAGTCAGGAAGCCGGCAGCAGATAGCAGCAGCTCAGATAACAGCTACATCACAGAGCTGATCAGCAGCTGCACTGTTAGCACTGATGTAGTGATCTGAGGGTGTTAACATGACAGAGAAAATCCACGAGCACAACCACACAAATCCAGTTTAACTCCCTAATCCTCACATACAAACTGTTGCTGCAACAATTCAACCCAACTGCAATGTTCTGTGGTTCAGATTTGATCTGCGGAAATTCAACGCGTCGTCAAGTCTGTTCTGTTTCTGATACTTCCAAAAGGCACAAATGCACAGAAGGAGGATCTGAATCTAACAAGTCATTTTACTGCTGCTGAGCTGCCATTTTTTAAGATTGGAGATGCTTGTTTAGTCTGTTTTAAGTACAAATCACTTCATTTTAAAAGACACCAACTCATCACGGCATGCAACAGAATGAACAAGTCGTGTCAAAGTCTGTTAATGTAACTGAACACCTTTGTGTTCATCCAGCATGCACAGATGCAAATGCTAACATCTCCACCCACCTCTATCTCCGCCCACACCTCCACCACTCACCTGCAGCTCCAGCATACCTGCTCACCGTCGCCTCGGCTCATCAAACCCACAAACCTCTGACTGGCTTCTGTTTGGCTGGCTAATAATGAGAAGTGATAGAACCACACGTTAGAACGAGAAACCAGGACCAAAGAAGAAGAAGAAGAAGAAGAAGAAGAAGAAGAAGAAGAAGAAGAAGAAGAAGAAGAGGAAGCAAAACCCCACAAGCTGACGAGATTGGCTGATTAGGTGTGAGATGTGAAACCCCGGCTGTATGAATCCATGTTCCTGAGGCTTTGATCACACTTATACTTTTAAGTTTTAAACCACATTGTTCCGCCATTGTTGTAGTTTCAGACACGTTCATTACACAAAGCAACAATAGCTCCATTTTACATGGACACACGCAGAAACTGGACTTTTACAAAGTCTGTTTTAGTGACATAAAACTCTCGTTCCCTGTTGAGAGGCCAGACGAAGGGGAGGAAAATGTTCTTTTTGCAAAATATCCGTATACATGTGATGAAGGCCTGAGACTGCCGGTGGAGCTGACTGCAGTTTCAAGGTGGAAAAACTCAGACATGGCATTGGCTGCTCATCGCTCATATGTGCTGTAACATATAAAAACATCCCATAGATTTTAACAAGGTTAAAAACTGAAAAGACATCTGAGAAAGTCAAACGCAGCATGGCCTCACAGAAACATGGTCCCATTACTCTGGACACTTCACTGCCAACAGTTTTCTTTTGTACTTTCGATCAAATGTGTGTACAGCATGTGTGCACCTGCACGGCGACGCAACAGGATAAACAGCTTTCCAATAAAAACCGAAGGCAGGAGCTGGACTTTGAGCATCTAAACGATACCAGCGGAAAACTGTAAGAACTGTGATGACTAAAACAAACGCGATGATCGTGACCAAAGATAATACTGTAAACAAGAATCAGACAAAAGGCAGGACTACAAAAAAAGTACAGTCCAACAGTAACCAGTTAGCCTCAGACGGTTAGCATAGCAGCTAGCTTGGTCTGTACCATGAATACAAAAAAGGAAGAACTCAGAGATGATTGTCGAATAAAGACATTTGAAAGCAGATGAAAGATGCTTCAAACTGTCTGTTATTCTGATAATTATGTAATTGAGTAGTTTTCACTGCATTCACATGTGTGGAAAACAGCCTCTACAACACGCGGTACCGCTCGTCACTATGCAAACGTCTTTATTTACAAATGCCAAATAAGATTTGACAAACAGCTGTGTGAAATATTATAATAAATATGAAATATTTATTTGCAAAATTGCATCTAAGCAGCAGCAGACCCATTTAAACCAGACACCACATTAAAAATGAGGTCATGAAACTGAAAAGACGTGAAAGACTCGAGCCACAGTCCCGCTGTTAAATCCACTTTTTAAAGAGTCCGCTTGCTAACCCCAGCACAGTCCAGCCCGATCCACTGCGGAACCTTATAATACTACTGAATGATCCGCTCCAGGTTTTACTGCAGATCCCCACAAAGCTCCACCAGGACTGGAAACTCCTGGAGAAAGTCCTACTGGGAAATACACACCACATCCACCAGATTATTCATCCCCCTGACGCCGACTTCAGAGGCCGGGCTTATGTTCTACCACCAGTTATACGCTGTAATAATAATGTTTGGTTGTCACAAAATCCCACAGGTCACCATTTTAGGATGTAATCCTGACAGCAGGGGTGAATTCTGGGCCTTCAAATGTGCATGAAGATCTGACAGAGTTCCTCCTCAGCGCTGGTCCACACAGCTCTCTCCTCTTTAGTAATGATTGGTGGGTTTTGGAGGGACGGGCTCTGCTGTTTGCTCTTAATTATCCTGTAAGTGACTCAGGATGAGACTGTTAGCTAAATACCTTTGAAATGTGAAGGGAGAGGCTGTGATGGAGGGAAGCTTTTCCATTTAGGCGAGAATATTCCAATCTCCAGTTTGTGGTTTTAAGGTTTAGTGGTCACAGCAGAGCGTCAGACTCGTTTCCCCGAAGATGCAATCTGATTCGCTGCCGCCTTCTTAATATTTCGGTTCCTCCAGAGCGAGGAGAGCTGCAGGGAAATCTAACGGTGTGACTGATGGAATTAACCGCAGGGAATCTCTGCGGAAAACACTCGGCTAAATGACGCCTCAGTCATCAGTGACAGAGGATGATTACACCGAGGACTGAGGGGAGTCCGACAGCTGAGAGAGAGGAGGGAGGAAGGAGAGGAGACGCTCCGATGAGCCAACAGACGAGGAGTGCAGGAGATACCAAGAAACAAGACAACAATTCAGCCAGTGGGGGGAGGTTTGATCAGTAACTTCACCCAACATACGAGCTCATATCGGTTAGTAATGGAACAGCAAAAGTCCTGGAGCTGCACTATTTAAAGGAGGCTATCAGCTTAGCTTACTTAGCTTAGCATAGAAACAGTTAAGAAAGACACCAACAAACACCTGGAGAGCTCACAAATGAACACGCATCACCGTTGTTGAACCTCACGATGACAGGAAGTGACTGCGCTGAGGTATGGTTGAAGGGTGGTGTGGAGGCGAAGATATGGGTCGTAACTCAGTCAAATCATGAGTACACTGCTAACAGCTAATCACCAGTTTGCCACAATGTAAACAAACTGGCTAAAAATACTAAGAGCATGATAAATATTTTCTGTGCCAAAGCATTGTGAGATAGCAAATAACAACGAACTGACCACAAACACAAGAAAAGGCATCAAAAGCGTAAAAACTCGGTGTGTTGTGAACTAGCACGGGGTGCTAACATTATTTTTTCTGATAACCTTTGTTAGCGGTGCCATATGCTTTAATTATTCTTCTTTAAAGAGGTAAAAAAAAAAAACAAACACTGATTTATGAGCAGAAAGACAAACATTAAAGCACAGTCTGAAATAACAAACATCATTTATGCAGCTGATTTTTAGATTTTTTTCCTGTTAACCTTAACCCTAACCCACCGGTTGTGGCCTTTACCTCTAAAATTACGTGCTGCTTGGCACAAAGTCCAGTGTTTTGTTTGAGTTTGTTTATTAAAATTAAAAGAAGAATCCACTGAGTTTAGACTTCTCGAACAATGTCAGGCTCTCGGTGGACAGTATTTAAAAAAGGATCAAAATTGATGCAGCAGAGCCAAAGATATCAATACCAATACATTTTCCATGCTACTGCACCAATAATGAGGGCATAAAACTGAATAATGTAGCACTGGCAGAGCCCATTCTGGCTGCACAGAATACTTGTAATAAGTACATTTTCTTGATGATGTTTAAGTACTTGCAGGATAAGAATGACATGACACCATTATATCAATGACGTGACACCAGTTATGAACATTAACTGCTGGGGGGGCGTAATGCACATTCAGTGTTACTGAATACTGTTAACAGCGATTATATATCTGCAATAAGTTCCTCCCCTCCTTCCTGTTTTTACAGGAAAAGCATAAATAGCACCAAATAAATGGCCTCACGAGACCAACAAGGGCCAGTTTGACGACAGGGAATACCTTACTGAAGTAGTTTTCTTATCAGGTTTGGTTCCTGGTGCCCCAGCGCTGAGTCAGCTAATGTTAGTAGGAGCACTATCCACACAGCTAACCGAGCTAACTAGCTAGCTGCAGCTACAGTCAGCAGTAGTTAGCTTACTTTAGCAACAACTAAAGCCATCGCTCTGTTTGGTCCTGGTCCAGGCATGTTCACTAGGATCCTCCCTGAGCCTGGTCAGTGAGTGTTAGTTAGCGATTAGCTTACTTCAGCAGCAAATACAGCTACTCTCCATACGGAAACCCTGAGGCAGAAAATTTCACAGACGAGGTAATGTAATAAAGTTTTATTGATGTTACATTGAGTCACGTTCGCCAGCTTCCTTCCTCAGTCTCAAACGTATCAGCTGGTGTTTCCCAAAAGTCATAGCAACTAGAGGGAGTGAATGGATATGGCGCCATCTAGAGGTGACAGTACACAACTGAACAAAAAATATAACAACATACTGCAGGTGTTGTCTTATACATTTTTATGGGGAAATATGTTATACAGTACATTCATTGGTGTGTAATCACATGAAAATAAGACCGCCATGTTTGTACGGTAGCCCAGAGTAGACAAACCAGTTGGTTGCAGTCTGTAACTTCACCACCAGATGCCACTAATTTCCTCCACCCTGGACCTTTAAGTAAAAGATGGTGATGCTTCTTCCACCACTGTCCTCAAATCTGAGATGTCACGGTGACACAGTGTTAAACTGCAGGCGTGTGTGTGTGTGTGTGTGTGTGTGTGTGTGTGTTTGTGTGTGCATACAGTAGAGTATCTGTCCCTCATCACACAAGCCATGAATAAATGAATACATAAAGTTTTTAGGCAGGAGCTCCAGTCTGGGAGTTCCTGATCCTCATGGAGACACCGGGGACGTCTCGGTTTTGTTTTCCCGTCCAACCCGGTCGAGGAGCGGTTGACCCGGCGGCGTCTTCATCTCCGCGGTGACTAACTGCTTCTGGATCGGGGAGGCTGCCCACGGCTGACCTAAATCTTTGATGGCACCCCGAGGCCCCGTAAGCAGAGCTAATAACCGAGAGACGGCCGTTTGCTGCTGCTGTCCATGAAAAAAACATCCAGCTCAAACAGCCGTTGTGGGCGATTCGTCCATATGTATGAATGTGTTTATGACACCGCTGAATTATTGGGTGGGTTGTTTTCTTTCCCTGAAAAGTGAATTTATACGTGTGGACTGTGTCCGCTTCACTGCGTCTGGTTGCAATATGAAATCTGAGCAGCCTGAAGGCAACACGATGGTGCGTTTGCAGACTCCAGAGTTCTGTGCTTTTTATACAGAAAGTGGAGAAATTGAAGAACAGGTTCAGGAGAAATCACGCAGGACGAGTTCAGCCAACTGGTGGCCTGAAGAGAAGAAAGTGAAGGATTTGATCTGTTTGAAGAACTTCACAGGGGAACTTCAGCTCTGCTTTCCATCCTCTTACAGCCACGATCGCACCAGAGTCACATAAATCATGAGACAACAGCATATTTTACAGATGAGACGAAGTCCCCGACCCAGAACCCACCTAGAACAGGGTTTGGGTTCAGTTCTCTTTTGTATTCTAGTAATCTGGATTCTTGCTATTTCATTTATGGGATCAGCTGTTCACTGTTATTTATAATGTGTTATAATGCATGTTTTGCTTACAAGAGGCAGATCCTAGAAGCAGTGAATTTCTTTGGAAATGCTTCTGGAATTTTGTTAACCACTAATTAGTAATATCATAAATGCTGTGAAAACATGCAGGATCCTTTATTATTAATTCATTTATTTAAAAGAATAGAAGATATCACATTTTAACTTCATGTGTTGAATTTATTAGCTTCTTAATTCCAAATCCTGCAGTTAAGGAGCAACATGATCATTCATTTGTTGTGTTCTGTGTCTCTTTCAGCTCTGTTTTTGGTCTCCACCGACACCTGAGAGAAATATTTGTCTCTTTTTCTGCTTCAGCTTCTTTGTTAGACTAAATCCTGCACACATCCTTCAAACAACTGAGCAAATTATAGAGTTTCTTTAATCTGGGTTTCGCTTTTCAGGCAACGATGTTGAAGACTTCAGGCAAAATTCAGGGCTGGAAAAGTACTTGCACATTCTTTTTCTTGTAAGATAATACTTCATTTATATCTTATGATTTTATTTACAGTCAATATTCTAATAAACAAATGCCAGATATGAAAACCAAAGTGCAGTAAAGGACACTTTTTCTATATCATGATTTTAAGTAGAACTCTCTGCAAAGAAAAACCCCCAATGTTCCTCAAATTTGTATGAATAATACAAAGGACACAACCTCACTGTCTTCAGCTCTACCTTATTCAGTTTTTCCAGAACATGACAGGAGACGTAACCTTGTGAGTTCATCTGGTTCACAATGGAATAAAAAGAGAAACAGTTTCTCCAGTTTAAGTCCTTAAGTTTGTCTGAAAATCAGCAAAAAGAACCAGATGTGAAATTAAGACCTCACAAATACAAATGTAAGATAATTTAATCACTTTTAAATCCTGGTATTTGAGAAATTGAATCTATCTGCAGACATGCTGTGAAACGGGACAGACAGAGAGTGTCCAGAAAAGAGAAATATTAGGCGGAGAGGAGCTTTGTTTTGTCTCATTATTCGTAGGCGTATCAGCTTCCTAACACAGCAGATCCGCGCTGCCAAGCCTTTTCTGGAGGCAGAGGCTAAGTAAGCACGCCGCCGCTGCCAGCAGTTTGTTGGCAAACGCTAACCGCCACCTGCTGCTGCTGTCGAGGTGGCGTCGCCGCGACCTGGCAGAGCATCTGGCAACCAGAGAGCCGGCGACGTCCCCCGAGGGCCCGGCTCAGTCACCGCCAGCCAGCTCCCATCTCCGCCTGTGGAGGATTTCAAGGGTGTAACGTACATGGAAACTAGATATTTTTTCTACTTCACTGCAGAGCACGAGTCAAAAGCACCGAGTGGGAGAGAGAGGACAGAAAAAGATAGGGACAAAGAAATTATAGTGAGAACAACAACAACAACAACAACACAACACTGGATGTTCAACAAAAGTACGTTCAGATTTTTAACATTTGAGATTTAATACACACATACTTCTGCTGCAGTACATCTCAGAGGGAAATGTTCTTCACTGCATCTATTGAACAGCTTTAGTTACCAGATTAAGACTTTTACACACAAAAAAAACACATGGAAAGATGCATTTAAATGCAGCTGAAACCATGTCAATTAATCTTTCTATTGACAGGAAATAACTAAAAAAATCTAAAACTATTTTACTAATTGTTTGTCATTTTTCATGAAAAACATTTTTTGTTTGTTTCCAGCTTCTCAAACATGAACATCTGCCGTTTGTCCTTTGAATTAATTTAATGATTTTAACGTCTTATGGGAGTTTTTGACTGTTGGTTGGACATGTGGCGCAAGTCCAGTCGCCCACTTCCTGAAAGCAGAAACAAGCCAACATTTTTCTCCATTACATGCTTCTACTTTCAAAATTTTAAGTACGTTTTTCTGATTATAGTGTACTTGAACACTTTTACATAAGTAACACTTTCAATGTAGGACTTTTATATACAACAGTGCATTTTTACAATGTGATCTTGGTACTTTTACACAAGTAAAGTTGAATACTTTGTGGACTATACTGTTTAAAGTAAAATTCAAATGCAGTCAGAAGCATAATAGTTGAAACAGGTAGTGCTGTAAATGAGTGCATGTGAAAAACATCACATTTTGACAGATATTACTGTAGTTTCACACTAAGTGAAGTACTTATTACAGACAGACAGATTACAGGCCACGTTTCTCCATGCAGACAGACAGACAGACAGACAGACAGACAGACAGACAGACAGACAGACGATAACAGCGTCAGTCTCATGTGAATCTGCAGTTTTTCTCATGCGTCAGCTGATCGGGGAATTAAATAAAAACAAACTGAGCAGAAAACACTTCACTCTCTGAGCCGTCTTTATTATTCTGTTCATTCTTTGTTGTATGAATGAATATTTACACTCTTTCCCCACAGTGTTTCTTTATTGGGGCTAACTTCCTACTAACACTCAGCTGCTCTTGAACACAGCTTCTCAGCTCTCTGCCATGTTTGCAGGTGCATACTGGAGTTAGCAAAACAAACATTGTAACGGTAAATAAGTTGACAATGATCAACGGGTTGAAATAAGTGATAATGATAAGTGAGAATATATTTAATCATTGCAATCAGACGGAGAAGCTAAATCCGGCTCAGGCTGCCAGAATCTCAACTCAGCTCATCCCCAGCCGCCGAGGAAACTCGGTCAGTAGAGAGATAACACATTCACGAGCATATTTTCAATTTGCACATTAAAAACGCTGGGAATTGGTGTTTAGAATAATAAAATGTGGACAATGGAAACAGACATGTGGCTTAAATGTCTGCCGAAGGCACGAAAACGTTCGATCTGTGTGTGGAGATGATGAGATGGTGACCTTCCTCAAATGAAAGCTGAGCAGTTTTCATGTAAACCAGCAGAACTTCGTGTTCATGTTCAGTGTTTCTGCTGAAGCTGAATGATTTCGGGGTCCACCTCAGTACAGAAACAGCTCTGTTCAGAGTGAAATGGCCTCAGACGAGTCAAAGCTGTCTCTGCTCATCCTGGTAGATCTCAGTGGTTCAGGTCTTATCTAACTGGTCTACAGCTCTATGTGATCAGGAATAATAATACAGACCTGGTGTGGTGTCCCACAGGGCTCTATCTTGGGTCCATCTCTTTTCAGTGCATTTATGTTATCACTCCGTAATATTATCAAAAATCACATCATAAATTTCCATAATTACGCAGACAATATGTTTCTGTTTGCTCAAATTATTACTGTTCTATCAACAGTTTGATTGCATGTATCTCTGACGTCAGCTTGTCGATGAGTCAGAACTGCTAACAGCTAAATCAGTTGTCCTTGTTTTTATTGTTGTGGTTATCAGCTGACCGGTCATTTCCACCAAAATATGTTTTTCTGAAACACGCCAGCGTCGCTGCAGCTGCATGTCGCTGTGACTTCAGAGAGTAAATATAGACGTTTCATTTCAGAGGAAATTAGAGGAAAGTCCTGAGAGAATATTCAGCTCAGCTGGTTTGTGAAGCTCGCTGTGACGACGGAGGAGAAAGAGGTCGCGTGTGTGTGCCACACCAGCCTCTACATGAAACCTCCTTTATCTTATCTGGAGGAGGTTTATGGAATCTGATAATTAAAGCCGACTTCACATCAAAGTAAACAGCTGTAGAAATACAAACTTACATCACATAAGAATAAAGATGTTGAGTAACACGTTTGAATGAAGCTCACAGATTCTTGACAGTCAGCCTCTCTGCAGCGCACTAACTGCAGCTCTGTGACTCAGAAAAACAACAAAACCCTGTCCCAGCTGTCAATCTCTCACCCACACTTTAATGACTTATTAATTAGCTCTAATCAATTAATCAAAGCTGCATGGGGGGAAAATACACATCAAACGACCATGGCTTTTTTTCAGTCTCGCTCACAACAGCTAAATAACCAACAGACAGATCAAATGAAGGAGGAATATTTCAAAAAACTGAACTTTTATTAATGCTAGTTTTAATAGCACTTATGGTAATAAGAGATTGTGATCGGACTATCAAGGTGTAGGAGTAATACACTTTTAGTGTATTACTCGTGTCATCCATGTTTTAGATCAGAGAGGTCAGCAACTATTTTTCAGCAAAAATGACAAAGATTTGCTGATTCCAGCTTCTTAAATTTAAGGATTTGCTGCTTTTTTTGTCAATTTATGACAGTCCAAAAGCCAAAGACTCTTCAGTCACTGTCAGTCACAAAAGATGCAATTTGAAGACGTCAGTCTGAGTATTTTCTAAACTAAATGAGCCGACTAATCAGGAAAAGAATCAACAGATAACTCAATAATGAAAAGAATCATTATCACAATCATGGCAATCTGGTTTGCCTAATCTTTGCTCTAAAGACTGGAAGTTAAAGTTTTGCATGCTTTGGCCTCACCTCCACCTCCTGCACCACCTGTGGACATTCCTGTTGATCATTTTCCAAGTGAAACCACTTCCTACCTACAGGAAAACCAGTCTGACAGGTTGTCATGAAAGGACTCCAAGGGTTAGGGTTATTCATTTCCATATTTACATTAAAAAAACCTAAAGTCAGATGTTCCTCTTCATGTCGCTGCAAAGGAAACATCTCCGGCTGCAAAGACCCAACTTCAGGCTTCCTGAGTGCAGGATGAGTTAAGAAAACCAGTTTAACATGTCACAGGAAGATTTTCATTCACCTCAAGTTGAAACAGAACAGAGAGCAGAACGGTAACTCATTACGAGGACGAGAGCTCAGCATAACAAACAGTCCTGCAGAGCTGCGTCAGAAAGCCAAAGGGCGACGCCCCCTGAAGGCAGCACCAGGTGACAGCCAGGTGAACGTCCGGCCCTGAAAACTGGCCACAGTTTTATTGTTTGTATCATCGTTTCTTTCCTTGTTGTCGTTGCTGCAGCGTACCGTGGACCTTTTTTCACCTTCACGTCTCTCGTACTCTCACTCTGGATTTGTATGAATATTTTATCGCTTTATGTCGTGCTGTTTGTTTGCCAACTGGTTTCACCTTGAGTCAAGCTGAAAAGTCTGACAATGGTTAAAACTGACAATAAACACATGAAAAGTTTGTGTATGAATTCCTTCCCTCTCTCATTGATTTGCTTCTCGTTTCCATCCATCTTTTCTCAGCTTGTTTGGAGAAGAGCTCCGTTTTAAAGATTTGGGTTATTACTGCATACAAGAGATCCAGACGAGACGTATCGAGCCGGAGTGTTTTTCCTCTTGTTGAATCGTCAAACTGCAGCCGTCCACAGAACAGGAGCTAAAACCCGCGACTGCAGAGAAGAAAACAACTGATAAAAGTGTCCATCAGGACAATTTGTGGGACCAGTTTCCTGTAATATTCCATCATCCAGCCTTCTCTCTGGGAGGATAACATGTGAGCGGTGCGATGTGTTGACCTCTGACCCCCCTTAGTGTTTCTACTCCCACGGCATCTCTCCCTCCATCCTCCCACTCGTCACTCTTCCCTCCATCATCCAACCCACCGAACAGCCCGTTATCATCTGGATGCTGTTTAATTTCACAGAGCGCCTCAATCATCAGCCAGCGTCACTCTGGAAAGGACCGCTCGACCGCTTTCTGCTGCCGAGGAACGATAAGACAACAGCAAATGGAATAAGACCGAGTGTATGAAGGCTGAAGGTGGTGCTGAGGGTGGTGGTCAGCAAGAAACAGAGCCATGAAAACTGACAGGAGCTGGACGAGGAGTGGGTAGAAGCTCAATTAGCTGTGTACAATATACTCAAATAACAGTAAAAAATCAGTGAAGCAGGTGGAGGATTGTGATGATTTTATGTGATAAAAGTATTGAATTAAAGAACAGGCTACAAAATAAAGTACATTCACACGTCAGCGTGCACAGACAAGTGCAGCCGGATCATGCCGTCCGTTTCTCCAGACGGTGCTTTGCTGCCTGAACACACCACAAACAACAATGAGCAGTTTTAGACGGCAGAAATGAAACAAGCTGCCACTGAGGCAGAATGAAACCTCGCCAGGTCAGACAGCACAGAGGTGGAGAAACAACATGAAGAGCACCGGAGCTGCAGCCACACACACACACACACACACACACACACACACACACAACTGCACACTGTTCACACACTGCGCAGTGTGTGTGTGTGAGTATGTTTGTAGAGGCACAGTAATATGAACCGTGACTCCTGGTGACGTTAATGTTACTGCTTGTTGTGCATTTCCTGCACCGTTCTCTGTTACCTGCCCAGGTGTGACTGCACCCTCTGAGGCTCAGCTCATGTAAACATCCAACATGTCTGTTTCTCAGGCTGTTTGTCATGACCTCCTCTGTTTAGTTTCACTCTGTGCACATACTGACAGTAACTAGAGTAAGTGTAGTCCATTACTTTCAGTCCCGTGGCCACTGCGCCCTGAACGTGTCATGTTGGCTTACATAATAACTTTTATGTAGGCATGTATTAGAAATCCATTTTAAATATAACTGAAGTGGATGTTGACCTGCTGTATGAATAGCTGACCGCCTCACAGCCCCAAATAAAAGAGCTCTTCACAGGAAAATGCAGTTTTGTTGCCTCACTTGAACTCAACTCATTGTTTTCTGCAGTATAATCAATCAAATACAGACATGAGCAATCAATACGATACACAAACTATCCATCACACAGCACACATCTCACAACAATAACAACATAAATGAATCTCAGTGAACGTCATCTGCTGTCTGATAATCAGAGAGAGCGTCATCGTAACTCAAGGTCCACTTACATGCTTTCCCACACCTGTGGAGGCCATGAGATGAGAGCTCAGGTAAAGCTGAGCTGAGTCAGAGTGGACAGCTCCTGGAGCTGGAACAACATCGAACACGAAAAATGGAAAATAAAGAGAGAAAGTCCAACAACGTCCTTCACTTCAAACAAGACTGCAGCTTCTTTTTAAACGTCTTCAGCGTCATCGAACAGCCGGAAGCTTCTCCTCCGTCCACCCTGGAAAATATCACCGTAGACCTTTTAGAGCCAGGGACGCAGCTGACTTTAAGGCGCAAACACTGTCAAAGAATTTCTGTTTCTCTCTTTGTGGAAACACAAGCCGAGCGGGAAGCGGTTAGCCTAGCATGCTAACAGGTTTAGCTGGACAGTCTTACAGGTGCAGGAACCTTCAACCCTCGGCTTCGATGAAACGGACCGTTTCCAATGTGCGATGAGCCGTTGCTTCATGTTTAATGTGTCGGCTGGAAATTTAAAAACTTAAGAAGTATTCAGCCTCAGCTCAGCCTGCAGACTCAGCAGTAAATGAATTATTGATAAGAGCGTATCAATAATGCATCATCAATAGAAACCAGGAATTCTTCCTGAGGCCTCTCGAGCAAACACACACACATATTATTTATGTTCTCACAATACCTCATGAACACGAACACTCGCAGCGTTAATTCGACCTGCAACCACAGCGAGGAAGCACGTCATGTGACTGTCAGCTGATTAACACACATATGTCTCCACAACGACGAGTCCACGCTGATGCCAACAGCTAATGGAAGCTAACGGTCAGACCTGCTGGTTCAGATCCTTCATGAGATCTCCACGTCGACCTTTAAGAATTTAACTTAATCATTAGAAAATATCAGATTTTTGGTAAACACAGTTTTCTGTCATCTCTGAATTCAGTCACATTTTACCACGATTGGATCTTTGCATTCTGGATTTTTGTTCACTTCATACTGCACTGTACTACTTCACTGTATATTTTTAGATTCATCTCTTTGTATTTAACACATCAGAGCACAGAAGCTTTCATAAAACATGCACCTGATGCCACAGGACACGAAACTGCTCCGTGCAAAGTCACATTAACTTCAATACGGTCACATTGTTGTGTTTATTAGAGTCCAGTAGCTTTATCCTGCAGACCTGTTTTGTTTTCAACCTCCAACATTTCTGATATTAAAATTATTATTTTTTCTTTAAAGAAAAAAGAAAAGGGCTAAAATAATAAATAAGAAAACAACAACAGCATCAACATTAAAGTAGAATATTAAAAGACAGGAAGATGAGAGCAACTGAAGAAGATGAAAACCTTCAGTCACAGTTCGAGCTTTGTGGAGGAAACACGTGGTCACGCTGTTTGCAGCGAGGAGGAGGCAAAGGTTTGCGTGCTGATGTGAATGTGAAGAACCAGATTCACATCTGAGGCCCGAGGCTGCCGAGGACTCCGACGATCCCGGAGGTTTTGAATAAGGAAACACAGAGTGACGCGTCCTGTCAGGAGGACCGCTGGGACTGAGACAACAAGACGCTGCTGCAGGGAAGGAAAAGCTCTCTGTTTTTAAAGGCAGCCCTGACGGCGTCGTTTCATCCAGAAGAAGACACGTTTGGTCCAAAAACGAGAGAAATCAACAAGAGGTTTGGAAAACAAAGTGATGGTGAAGATGACGGACACTTTGTGACACCTGCTCCACATCCAGAGAGGACCAGGGTGTGTGTGTGTGTGTGTGCTTGTGTGTGTCTCACAGGATAAGTTGCACAGATGTAAAGATATTAGCATATGATGGAAGAGATTGCTGAAGAAGCCATGAAGGAAAACTTCATCCTTCAGTTTATCACAAACATCTGGAGATACGTGGTTTTCACTGGACAGGGAGGAACAATTGTAATCTGAAAAGTAACCAGTAACTAACGCTGTCAGACAAATGTGGAGGAGTGAAAGTACAGGATTTGTCTCTGAGGTGTAGCTGAGTCGAAGGATAAAGTTGCATAAATTAGAAATACAGTACAAGTACCCTGAATGTGCACTTAAACGCAGTACTTGAGTAAATGTATTCAGTTACATTCCACCTCTGGTTCTCTCTGTTTGAGACGTAAAGAAGAGCGAGAAGCACCAAAAAGTGGAAGAACCAATCACGACTGACTTAATAAACCACACATTTCAACAGAGACGCTTGACTTCAATCCTTCAGTCACATTCTGAAAGTGATGAAGACCATGAGATGACACCTCAGCTCCTCCACTTTACCTTCATCACTCTGAGCCTCGCAGTGGTCGTGATCACCATCATCATCTTGGTTTCCTCTCCGCCGCGCTCAGCCCTCAGCCTGATGAAGCTTCATTTTCCAGCTAACAAAGTGTTCTGCAGCTCGTTATTGCTGCTCCGCCGCTCAGCGAGCAGCCGTTACACAACAGCCTCCCACCAATCAGCTCACGTAACACCCCTCCCACTCCCTCCAACATCCCACGCCGACCAGGAGGCCGCAAACCGCCGTGACTCCTCTGCGCTCCCCATCTGCTCTGACCGGTGCGGGGCCGGACCCAGAGAGAGACGGGGCCAGGTGACGCCCACGCAGGTCACATGATTCTCTGTAATGTGACTGTAAGTAATGAAAATGCGACTAATTAGAGGGTTTCCTCGATATGAGACGATTCGCTCAGGGTGCTCAACTTTGACTTCCCGCCTTCTGGAGTTTCAGGAAGGAATGAAAGTTTTCACAGCGCTCTCATTTAAGAGACAGTTTGCACTTAAAGTTGAGCAGAAACACTCCGACACGTTTTTACATGAAACCATTTTGACCTTCGTCTCATCGGGTTCGTTCAGTTTAGCTGAAGAATCGGCTGCTGCAGAAGAACGGAAACAGGAAGGCGGACGGAGGAGAAATGATCAGACAAAATGTCTGACATGAATCGATGATTAGACATTTGGTAATTACATTCACTAAAACAACATAAAAATAGAGGATAATATGAGTGAAGAAGATGTTGTGAGGTTTGAAGCTGCAGCCTTACAAAGGTGACCTCACCCGCTCAAAGCTAAATATATTGAAGATAAATGAGACAGACACGAAACAGAGCAGTGATCAGCTGATGACTTAAAGAAGAAAACTGATGATGATTATCACAGTTTACAGTGACAGAGTTATTTACAGTCCATTCAGATGATTGGAGAGAAAAACATTTTATATATAATCACATATACCATGATCATATGTGTTCTCATCAGTATGAGGAAATAGCTGAACATCTTTTGGTGTAATTTACACCTGGATTTGAAAAGTGACAAAGGAACCAAAGCAACGAGAGAAAAAGAAAAGAGACAGATGGAGGAAGAGAGAAACAGAGAACTAATGAAGTTTAATCAGAACTGGCAGTTCCTAACGAGATGTTTTCGTGTCCTCATTACGTCAAAGCGGCTCGCTCCGTTTGGACGAAAACCAGTCCGACCCCCGAGAGCACGACTTCCTGTTTGCTGCTTTTTCCACCGGAGCTCCGCCCACCGCCCCTCTGACTGACAGCCGGTTGGTCGAGCTGTCAGAAAACTCCTTCAGGTTATCAACACGCACAGACGTCACGCTTAAGTTCACATGGAAACACACACACAAAATAAGAGGAGAAGCTCCACACGTCAGTCTGAAGGAGAAGCAGACGTGAACATACGTTACTGATGGCTGATTCTGTCTCAGGGTGCTGGTTTACTGGTCAGAATGTCTGCAAAGGTCAAAGGTCAAGTGTCCAGACGGATTTTGCCCAATATTTTTTTAACAATTATGAGATGACTTCTCTGGCTTTTCTTCAAGTGCCTCCATCATTTTAATGTTTTGGAGAGAACAACTGCTGGAGCCATAAAATGATGATTCTTCTCTTTATTGATTAAACTGCCAGTTATTTCTCTGATTAATTGTTTTGTCAGAAAATTGTGAGAAGTGTTCAGTTTAATGTGAAGTGGCATCTTCAAATTGCTTGTTTGGTTTGTCCAACAGTCCAAAACCAACAATCCTCACATTAGATAACTGACCTGGGACCAGCAAATGTTCGACTGTTTTAGCTCTAACGACGGTGCTGCAGCTGACAAACAGCAGAAGCTGTCTTGCATTTGTTGTATTGTTGTTTGTTTGTTTGTTAGCATAGCTGCTCGTAGGACTGTTATGAACCTTCCACAAAGCCGCCAGCTTCACCGACTCCGACATATTTGAGACTTGCAGCAGTTCAGTTGCTGGACTTTCCAGCAGAAATTTTAAACGCAGAGATTTATTTGAGACGGCAGACAGCAGATCAAGCCAGCAGAGGCTTCGCAGACTCGGGCTGCACCTCTTGCCACTTCGAGATATTATCCTCTGAAACGCCCAGAGAAGTTCACACCAGAGTCGAGGAGCGCTGCATGTTGATCACATCAAGCTTTCATCTATTTCACTGACTGCATTGGTTTATTTTCATCCTGCAGCCCCACGATGCCCTGCACTTTACACTTTGTCATTTCCAGCAGCATGTAAGCCGTCCAACAAGATGCGGCGAAGGGCTGCGCTCGTGCCGTGGCACCATGAAGGCAGCCCATGGATCTCCTGCAGTGGCATCGCTCGGCTCTTTTGACCACAGGTGCGTCTTCCAGCTCCGGTCTATCAGAGGCGAAGAGGTTGCCGTGTGGACAGAAGACGCTGTTGATGACCTGAATGATTGCTTTCACAGAACCAGCTGGAACTAGATAAACTGATTTTCACTTTATTGAGTTACATTACTTTATAAAGGAAGATCATATATCATACCCAAATAATACGTCCCTCAAGGAGCCTCTCAATCAGAAAAAAGTCCACCAGGGTGACATTCAGCAAAAAGCTTCAAAAGTTAGTGATAAAGGAAACAAAAGCAGCCAAAATGTGTTTTCAAGACAGAGATGAACTTCAGAATGAAGGATGAGAAGTCTGATTCCATCCTGCCAGAGGAGTTAAACCAGTTTCACTCAAGATCTGATTCCCGTAAGTTCAGTGATGAAGTGGCTGAATTTAGAGTTGCTTCAGAGGGCAGTCAGATTCAGATTGATGAAATGGATGTCTGGAGAACTCTCCAACAGACGAATGTGAGGAAAAGTCATTTGACTGCATCAGCAGCCGGCTGATTAAAAACTGTGCTTTGTTCTTGTGCGACATTTTCACATTTACTTTCCAGCTCTCTTTATCACAGAATTAAGCTCCCGTGCTACAGAAAGAATCCATCATTGTTCCAGCGGCCAAGGTTCCATCAGCACAGGTCTTGAGTGATCGTCGCCTCGTGGCTTTGCCTCATTACTTATGAAAGGTTTTATTATTATGAAACTGTTATTTAACCAGGGGAGTCCCACCTGAATCACCTTTTCAGCGGAGTCAGGCCAAGACAGCAGAACTAGAGTTTCAAACATACATGCAAACATTAAAAGTACAGCTGCAGGTCTGAAAGTTGTTCCAGGCTACAGCAGCACAGAATGTAAAGGCTTGTTTTCCCAAAAGCTTAAGGACGGACAGTAAGAGGGTATCTATGTGCCAATGGACTCTGGGATTCATATGGGGTGCAAAGGTAAATGAGAGTTTTGCAGCCTGGACAAACTGCTGTCATACTCCGTATCCAGCTGATGAAGCATTGGGCGGAGGCGTGCATGTACGACCATCTTCAAACAAGAGTAGCTTCAACCTTGAGCTTCAGTTTTGCTGCTAAGTTTTCAATGTGAAGTTTCAGAGTCAAGCAATCATTAATTAAAATACTGAACTACTTGTTCTGTGTCACTAATTCAGTCTGACTTCCCTGCAAGGTTACAGTGTTTGGAGGAGCAGCGAATGCATTCCTGTCGTGAGGAAACAACATCAGTTCAGTTTTTCTACTGTTCATCAGAAGTTTCAGATCAGACAGTCGTCACTCTGCACAACAGAAATATTAAATACTGAAGTGATTGAGCAGAGGTGGCACCACAGCTGTAAATGAATTTAGGAACATTTTGCCCCAGACTGTTAACAGAGATTGTAAATGAGAGTGGACCCAAAACCAAACCCTGTGGGACCCCCGAGGACCATGTCTTACACTGGAGGAAATAAGATTATTAGCACTCAGGATCTCCTTCGGGTGATCACTTAGCAATCCTTCAGAGACCTTTGACAGGTCAGTTAAGTTGGAAATAAATCGTTAAGTGATGAGTGAGTTTTAGGAGAACATGGGCAGATTTCCACATTTTTGGGAGTGAGATTGAGGTTAAATCTGATTTTAGTGCTAAACCCTTAACAAGCAAGTTTTAAAAAGTATGCTTCGGGATTATCTGGATCTGCAGGTTTTTGTTGATGTCCATGAACACA
Source organism: Chaetodon trifasciatus (assembly GCA_037975065.1). Taxonomy (NCBI): domain Eukaryota; kingdom Metazoa; phylum Chordata; class Actinopteri; order Chaetodontiformes; family Chaetodontidae; genus Chaetodon; species Chaetodon trifasciatus. Next base: position 765,820 of record JBBMOE010000036.1, on the reverse strand, counting down.
GAAAGGAAGAAAATAAAAGGGCTGACCATCAGAGATACTATCAACATTCATGTCTGAAGAAGCCAAGGTTTTTAAAGGTGGTGGCTGGTTAAACAGTGGACCAGAGGCGATGAAGCGCTCATTAAAACATTCCAGCACAGCAGCTCCGTCGGAAATGGTTGTGGTGTCCTTGACTATGCAAGAAGGCGGTTCACTGTGAATACCAGAGGCTGAAATACATTTGATAGCTTTCTGGAATTTCCTGGGATTATTCAAATTTCAGTCTTTGCTGATAAAAAGCAGACTTGGCTCGTCTGATAAATGAGGTGAACGGTCTCGTAGTCGCCTGAAATGGAGCCAATCCGCTTCGGTCCCCGTCGTCCAAGCCTTCGCCCGAGCCAGATCTGTCTCATGGAGGAACTTAGCCAGGTCAGCCAGGTCCCTTCACCCTGAACCTGCGAACTTTAGCGAATCCCGGTTCAGGTCACCTGTGGTCTCACCATACTGGAGCTGTGGGGTTGGAAGTGCATCAGCAACTGGATTGGACAACAATAATAGAAAACCCTTTAGAAACTTCAGTGTTTAGGGCCAGAAGCTCCAACTGTTTACTGACATTTACAGCAAATTTGCTCTTTTCCAAAAGCATATGTAGGACAGCAGCATCGGCATCACTTGATTCAGATATGGAACGAATCAGCATTTGCGTTGCATTGAATTTTGTTGTTGAGCACATGGAGGGCAAGAAGACTCGTGTGTTTCTGCTTTGTCGACTTCTCGCCAGCTTTCAGCTGCATGCAGCCTCATGTTGAGGCTCGCAGGCTTTCTGAATATCTGGCACCGACTCCGGCGTGTTGGCTGGTCCACTTCCTGCCAACGAGGTCACACAGAACTCATGTTAATGACAGTTTGTCTGAGGCCATGATGTGTTCACGGGATCACCGCAAAGAGGCGTTTCATCAGCTTTCTTCTTCACCAGTTCCTGCCAGAGTCAAGCTTCAGGATCGAGATTGCTGATGATTCTGCGACTGTGAGCCTCCTGCAGCATCATGAGGCGGGCTGTGCTCCAGCCTTGGACAGTTTCATCAAATGGTGCAATGACTCATACTTGCAAATGAATCTATGACAAAAACGATGCTCATCACAGCCCCCACTTTAATCTACAGCGTCGCTGCGGAGACTGTAAACCAGTGTTGGTACTTGGTTCCATCCTGGATAACAAAACACCGACTCCACCTGCAAAAAGGCCGATCAGAGGCTGCTTCTCTTGAGAAAGTTGAGAGGTTTTAATGTTGACGGTTCGCTCTTAAACATGTTTTATTCACCTTTTATTGAGTCGGTTTTTCAGCACTGAGGTGTGTCTGTGTCATCGGTTATTTCAGTGGCAGAAAGAAGAAGGACTTCCTGCATTCACCGCTGATGGAAAATGCTTCAGGGCTGCTTCAAGAGTCAGCGATCCACAAATGAGTTTAACGCTGAACACATAAAACACTCCTCATGGTTTTTCATGCAGAGCAGTTCAGCGTTTATTTGGTTGTTTGTCATTCTGATGTTTAATTCCTTTTTATGAACAGGTGCAATTTGAATGCAGCCTTTTCATTTTGGTAAATTTGTGGTGTTTTTGAATTTCATGTTTGTGTTTTTGTCTTTGGCAGGTTGCACTTTCAGGAGCAGAAGTGTGTACTACATCCAAAAGCTGTAATAAGAGTCTCTCACACACAAACAGACAGGCCTGAAGCGCACAGCAGAGGATTTTCAGTCTTAAATAGGCAGGAGCTGGAGAAGCAGGAAAAAAGTGAGAAAATACCAATTAAATATTTTGGAGGAGGTGTTCTGACCTCTCTGCTTCCCTCTTCCTGCAGCGTTTCATCACTCCGGCAGCTCTCTGAGTCTCAAACTGTTTTAATAAGACCACAACTTCCCCCTTATCGCTAATAAAGCCTCTCAGTCTGCAGCTACCAGATCTGCTGAGAGGCTCTTTTCCTCACCGGAGACATTAAAACGTGCTGATAAACTCAACAGCAGCATGAAAACGACCGTTCACACCGACATCCGGACACACTGCCGTTCACTCGGAGCGCTCGAGTCCTGCTCACCAAAGCCAAAGAAGAATCGGATGATGCTTAAACCACATTTACACTGTCAAACACACAAGTCCAAACCAGACTCAGGCCCACATACGGAACACAGAAACCACATCCAGACCTAATTTATGACCAGAAACCACATTTATACTCCTTCTAAACCCTCCTGACTTATTTTACAGTTAGTAAATGAGCAGAATCGCTTTGCTTCCCACATTTTGAGGAGCCTCCTGTGGTGTTTTACTGATGTTTTAGGAGGGAGTTGTGGTTGAAGGTTTGAGTTAAACAGCTTCTCTTTTCTTAATCTAGTCAACAAAATAGTGAAGGTGCAGTTAACAGTTGAAATGTACGGTGGCCCTGAGAGCCCAACCCACTGCAACTTAAAACACATGAACACAGACAAAACAAGCAAATCTCCATCAAGGTGACGACACCTCTGCAGCGTACGAATGTCATACAAACGTTAGCCGTTTGCTGGATACTGAAAATAAAATAAAATGGCAGTCGTTGAATTGCTGTGAATTCTGTGTTTTAACTTTAGGGGCCTCACATGTGTTAGCATCCGGGGGCCCATCATCTCATTATGTGTGCGTTAATCCATTAAAGTTATATCAAACCATATTTAACTGCCAGTTTTTAATGTACGTGTACTGAAACAGGATTGTAAAGTCTGACAGAAAACGTAAAATCAAGGCTTATTGATCATAAAAGAGAAGATGTTTTTATTTCTGCGTAGAGCTCGTCTGTCAGCGTCCGTCTGTCAGCGTCCGTCTGTCAGCGTCCGTCTCTTTCTAACCGACAGATTTCACTCTGAGGCTTTTTTCTGTCAGCATCCTCCACTCAGCTCGTCGCCATCAAGGTGACGATGCCGACGAAAACCACGGCGAGGCCTTGAGCCTTTTCTCTCGTCACGCAGGTCTCCACTTATCAGATCACTTTTAGAAGAAAAGGACCAATCAGAAGTCACCAGCCGGCACTGTTAACCTTCATCCTCGCATATCAACAACCACATTCAGATGGAGATGAAAGAAGCGTGTGTGAGCGTGCCTGCGTGTGTGTGTGTGTGCGTGTGCGTGTGTGTGTGTGTGTGTGTGTGTGCTGCTTTCCAACACAAACTCCTTCAGGTGGTTCTTCTGGAACTTTCTTTTTCTGGTTTTCTCTCCGGTGGCGGCTGATGACTGATTCGTCTTCCTGGTCACGGACCAGCGTTCAGCTTTCTGTCTCACTTCAGTCAACAGTGCTTGATGGGGGTTATCGTGGTCGACCCCTGACCCCCTTGACCTCTGACCCGTGGCCTCGCTGTGTTCCTGTGTGGCATCGATAAAGACTCCCACTGCCTGTTGTTCCTCCTCTTCTTCTGACCGTGGAGCTGCAGTTTGTGGGCCGTAGCCTGCAGATGCACAGGAAGTACGTCTGGAATATTCAGTGTTTTTGGCTGCGCTGACGTTCTGCAGGACTGCCAATGCGCGCTGGTGAGATCTTAAGATTTTCAGCCAAAATTTGTTTGTGAAATGTTTTCCAGGAATCACGAAGCTGAAAATCTATTTAACCTCGTCATCCCTGCTCAATCCACCAGTGGCGCCGTTATTACAATCTTATGTTGTTTTGCCAACCGTTGTGCCAACTTCATTTTAGAAGTCTGCGAGAGATGTCAAAGTTTCCAAAGGCGCCAAAAATGGCAGGAAATTTTCCTGAAATTCTGTACAAATGCTGTAAAATAATGCTACATGAATTAAAAAGAGAGACTTACTGTGAAGGAAAATGTTTAAAATCTGTTTGCTTTCATCTGCTTTCAGGTGCTTTCATGCCAAAAATGTTTTCCTCTTGATGTAGAAATAAAATGCATCAATAAAAGCAAATTAAGATCAATACATCATGAAACATGCGACTGAAGCGTCCAGTGAGGGGCTGGAAGCGACGAGGCGGCCGTGACCTTCCTCACATTAATACATGAAACCAACAGAAATGTCAAACTTCCACCGTGTTTTTCATTTGTTTGACATTTGACTGTCAACTGTTTTATCCCATTCGTGTGTGCAGGGAGCCAACAGGAAGTCATAGAGGCACCTGCTCTCCACCTGCTCGGCTGGAGGACGACCGCGCTGAGCGTCCTCTGTGGGCCCGAACACACACGCTGAGGCTGCGTCACTGTTTGAACGTCCTGTCCTCTTCAGTCCATTCATGCTGCTGACTGATTGTCTCGATGTGCAGACTCCTAATATTTCCATTATCAGTCATGAATAGAAGCACGCATTAAATCAGACAATGGTTATTAAAATATACGTTATTTTAATGGAAATCTGACTGTAGATCCAGCTTCTAATCTGGTGCCAGCTTTGTCTTCCTCTGAAAATAATACTGTGAGTTATTCTTTATTCTTTAAACATATTTTTTATTTCTGGATCATTTCTGTTGTTACAGTTGACCCAGTTATTAACAAACCCACAGATCTGATGCAGCGAGGTCATAGCAAATGTTAGCATGCTAACAAGCTAACTAACTGCTTTGTGAGAGGGACGTAGGTAGCGTCTGGGAGGAAGCTGAGGGTTCGCTCTTCTCTCCTGGAGGACGGCGGAACGTGTTCTCCTCCCACACACCAGGTTCCTCTGCGTTCCTCTGCTTCTGTTTCTTAATGTGCGACATGCAGAGCTCCACAGGCTCACTTCCTGTTACCCATGTTCAATTATTTCTGCCTCCGCCCGACCTGCAGCTCTCCAGACCGATGAATGCGAACGGTGGAGCAAACGGCCGGACGGGTGGAGAGTTTGCAGATTTTCAGCCGGCATGTTTGTTCAGGCGTTTCATCCACTTTGCATCAGAAAAGTGGATTTGAAAATGAGCCGTGTGACAGAGGGTCAGAGGCAGCACACAGAGGATCCACCTGTGAAAGCAGATTAGGATTAGGATTAGAGCTGCTTTGAAGCCATTTCACACATTAGAGGGGACGTGAAACTGATTCTGTTTGACCTTTTGTTGTTACACTGAGGCGACTCGTTCAGCGTCGTCTGTTTCAAGAGTTCAAATGAAATCGTAGAGATCTGTAATGATCTCACGAATCCAGTCAGAGCGTCTTCATCTGCATGTAAACAAACGCACACAAATAATGATAACTATAATAAATAATTAAAATCCAGTCATGTCATATTACTCTGAAATGAGTTCAGTCTGCACAACGAGTGCTTTTACTGTTGGTTTTATATTTTGTTGTTAATACTTTTCCACTCTAACTTCAGTTGATTTCAGTTTTGAATACTTGGAACAGAGTATTTCTGCACTGCGTTACTTTGCTGGGAGTACTTCTTCCGCCCTCGCCTCCCTCACAGATGTTAGAGATGTCGAGACGTCTGCAGCGACACATCGTGTATTTAAAGCTCCGCTCAGGCTGGATTTACGTCAGTCGTGTCGGTCAGTGAGAAAACATCGTGTTTCTCTGCCTCCTCCTCCTCCTGATCACACCTCCAGTTTCTCTGTGAACTCTCCGCCTGTAGTCTCAATCCCATCCTGGCATTTTAAGGAGGATCTCTGAGCTTTTCCTGGTGAAGAACTGCTCGTGCTTCTGCTTCATTCATTTCTTAATTAGCTCAGTGTTGAATTTGAGTTTTGTGTGAAAACAGAGGAAGTCAAAAATGTTGTCGCTAATCTGGAAACATTAACAGCAACAATCGTCAATCCCGTCTGAACGGGGTTATTACACAGCACGCTGCGTTCAGGCGTCATCCTTATAAAAGCAGTGACATAAGAGGCAACATGTGCACAAACGCTTCATGTATGTAAACTCAAAACCTCAAAACTGAATGAATGATTGAAAAAGTCATTCGATCAAAGTGTTTTTCCAGCGTTTGCTGATGACAGCTGTGTGTAAAGTTCCTGTTAAATAATGAATAAATACCAACATTTCAGCCCAGTTTGTTTTGGTTTTTAGATAATTTGAGTTTTCATTTGTCTCCAACTCGTCTGCTTGTGTTTCTGCAACCATTTTTCCAAGGAAATGTGCCAAAAAAAACCCCAAATCAACAAAGAAGCAGACGAACAGAGAACTGTGAGTATTTCTTTGTGAAGTATTTCTCTTTGTTAACTCCGTCGTTTAAACCTGAGGTCGTTTACTTCCTGCTGTGGCAGCAGGTCAACGTTAACGATCTGCAGGGACAGTTCAGACAGGACGACACGCTGACGTCCTCTGTCTCCTGCTGAATTTATCTCCTGTACGCAGAGCTGCACTTTGCGAGTGAAATGACTGATAAAACCCAGACGAGCTTCGATTCGCTTGTTTTTCCTCTTTGATGCACGAAACTTCACCTTTGTCTTTCAAAGCGAACTTTCAAACTTCGCCCTCACGTCTCAGCAGCTTCCCGCAACATCAGAAGGCCTCCGAAGACATTTTGAGGACATCTCCGGACACCTTTTGAGACGTCTCCTGACAGTTTGGGCCGGAGCGGATGTGCTGGTATGAAGATAAAGGAGCGCGTCCTGAGGGATCAGGCTGCTCTGTCTGGACTTCAGCTGGGGCTCATGGCAGCAGAACACAGGCTAAGCTTGGCATTAATATGGATGTCCACCAGGCGCCTTGTCCTCTGCCTCCCTGCCTCTCTTTGTGTGCTGCCACGGCTCTCTGTGTGCCAGTGAATAGCATTAACAGCATGGCAGCCACCTCCAGCCATGCCAAGGTCATTAATAAACATCCTCAGATGGCTCCTAATGAGTCCCTACAGTCGGACGCGGCGGTATGGAGAGTGTCGAGACGAGTTGTTGCTGCTCACAGCTCTGTTTGCCTCACAGTTTACAGACGCTCACCAACTTCACGGAAACAACAGCGAACACACGAGACTCTCTAAAGAACTTCACCTCCGCCTGATTCCTGAACTGAAGCCTGGATCGACTCCGAGATCCAGAACCAACGCCGACGATGAAGGCTGTCGTCAGATCAGATCAAGAGGAAACAACACGCAGAGTTATGGGAGTTTTCCCCTAATTATGAGTCTGGATATTGTTATTTTGAGCTTTTATAATTATACGATTCTGGGTCGTAATTACAAGAAAATGTAGCCGTCAGGAGTAAATATGTTTTAAAGCCACACAACGATTACCAGTCCAGTAAGAACAAGCCTGAAACGTCTGTGTGCAGCAGTAAACTGAACCAGGAGCAGCACCTGCGTGGTTTAGTCTGCTCTGAAAGGCCAAACTCTGAACGTTTATCTCCAGCCGGCAGAATCACTGTCGGTGCTGCAGCAGAGAGTGAACGCTCTGACAGAGAAGTTTTTGACTCTGCGTGGCTCTTATGATGCAAACACAACAGGACCACAGCATGAAGCCAATAAGACTGACAGCAACATCACAGAAACCCAACATTTCCCCAGTGAGGGATCAATAAAGTCTTATCTTATCTTATCTTAACTTATCGATCTACACCTCCATTCTGGGCTTTCCCTTCTTTACTGGATCTTTTATCTTTTTTCTTCATCTCTTTCTTTTTGTAAATGAGAAGCACTTTGTGTTTTAAAAAGTGTCGTCTGAATAAAGCTTCGCTTACATTAAAGCATCTCATTCATAATCAAGAAATGATCGTTAGCTCTTCATCATGTGTCCGAGGTCGTTTCACACCTCTTTACTGTGACGTATTGACAGCCATCAATGAGAACGAGTTTGATCATTAAGCTATTGAACATATAAATTTGCGGTACATGAAGCTGATGTTGATAAAGAGACGAATCTGAGAAAGAATTCAGGTGATTTAATGGAATAATATAAAGACGAAGACGGCGCTGATGATCCTGATGCTTCATTTCCATACAGGAAGTCCCTCTGCGAGCTCTTTCTGTGGAAGCGATCAATCCTCGTCCTCCCACCTGGATTCACCCGCCATTCAAAGTGTTATTGAGCGACGGCGGCGATAAGACAACAGACACACAGATTGATCTCCACCTTCGCTCTCCTCACTGAGAGTGTGTTTGTCTCAGATAGGAGAATATTAACCGCCTCGCCATCAGATGTCATAATATCTGCGTCTGAGAGGAGGAAATCCATGCCATCGACCGGCGGGACGAGGGGACGCCGCAGCTGTCACTCATGTTGATTGATGGACCTGTCGACCAGTGGCGGGAAAGGTTAAGGTGGGCGGGGCCAGAGGAAGTGAGACTCCGCGGCTCTGCGATCGATTGGCCGTCTGCTGACATCAGCGTCCGTCTCTGTCTTCTTATGTTTACAGTTTCTGCGAGTGGACGGAATCAAACCCACAACCTTCACACAGACGCTCGCTGCCTTGCTCTGAGTCGTTTCTTACAGTTTACGTTGCTCAAACTTGAAAAGAAATTTCTGTCCGCTGATTCGTGGATTCATGTTGCTGCCACGTCAGTTTGGCTCATTTTTAGGCAACTGTTTTTCAGATGATGGTTTCAGGTGTGTCAAAGTAAAGGCCGGCGTGTTTCTTCATGTTGTTTGTCAGTAGTTTTCTCTTTTTGTCTCAATAAAAAAAAGGATCGTGATGTCAGTCATGATTTTAGTATGAATATCTGCATTTCATTTTCACTGAAAAAATAAATAAATAAAGTATTTTGATTGAATCATTTCCATACGTTGTCACTCTGAATTCACAGAAATAATATTCAGAGTGTGAGCATCTTTCTCTGTCAATGAAAACATCTTTGGCTCTTTTTTATCCTTCCCAGCATCCAAATATGACCCTGTGGTCAAATTTCAAAGCTCAAATGATTAAGATACGGAAACAAACTGATCTGATGGTCGTGACTGTGACAGTACTTCATATTTTGTGACACCCACACACTTTACCGTCTCATTTCATGACTGAAAAAAGCTAACTGCATCAGACTCTGAATCCCTGATGTTCACTTGGGTTACAAAAAAAATCTCACTTCCTGTTATTGTCTGTATGGTTACCTGTGCACCTGGTGTGAAAAAAATGTCAGGCTGCACCTTTAAATAAGGTTAATGTTTGACAAACTGAGCTGATTCTGTTTATCTGATCTTCGTTCTCTATCACTGAACTTCATGTGGCAGCTGCCGGCAGGCAGTGAACCCGACAGTCGTGGATGAAAATATTGAATGAACAAAAGACAAAAATCAAACATTTCGGACCTCAAATTGTCAATTTTGTCTTCAGATATAAGTTCAGTCTTAATTAAGCAGCGTGGAGTTGTTCCTTTATTAGAGGTGTTACATGTTTCAGCTGGCAGTGATTAATTTTGGAAGTCATCCCTGTGAATGTTGATATCGTGATGATTTCTCGGTCCTCCACAGGAGCTGCTATCTGGAGCTCCAGATGGCTCAACGCGGCTTCTATCTTCTCCCTCTGAACGCGAAGGCTGCAATTACAGAATAAACCCAATGTGATTCATCTGCTTTCTATTTCCAGCTGCTGCTCGCACGTTCACACTTTCGACTTGGTCACATTTCCAGCCTCCTGCGTGCTCGTGCGGCACAGCCACCCCTGAAGTTTCTCCGCCGACTGAACCTCAGGTTTCAGGGCTCCCAAAAACCGGCCGGAACAGCACGGCTTTCACAGAAACCTCCTGGAACATGACAAATTAGACCAAAATGTTCCTTCTGTTTAATAAAGGAGCAGACGCCCTGAGATTTGTCCCTCCTGTGCTGTGCGGTGTAATAACAGCGCTGTTAGCTAATAATAGCTGATGGTTCACGGCTGACGAGCGATGCTAATGGGGAGGAGGCTGATTGTAGTCGCCCGGTCACGGCTGTGAGGAATGTCTCTGGAAGGAAAATGAACTTTATTCTTAAATTACAGGCCCCTCTGTGGCGGATGCGCCTGTCCTATTATGTGCTAATTAGCAGACGCTTGGGACACTTTAGCTAACGAGCCCGGGATAATTTTAACCCTCCGCATGGCTGCAAAGAGACATGCAGCACGACGCACGACCACATACAGCCGAATATGAACATATGGCTCATCTTACACAAAACAGATGTACACACACACACACACACACACACACATTCTCATACATTCAGAGGCTCCCAGCATGCACCAACTTAGCTGCTGCCGTGCTAATTGGCTTGATGTGCTTCTGAAAATAGTGTCTGTACAATCCCCTGTCTGCCTTCAGAAAAGATCATGCCCTTTCAATTCAGAGTCCCAGCAGGCTGTCAATAGGAAATGGCTCCGAATAAAAGGAGCGCTTTAAAGGTGCATTTCACTTCACTGTCCCCGCGCTCTGCCTTCATCTCTGCCTCTTCTTCCTCAGTCGAAACCACCAGCACCATTATTATCATCCTCTGCGATATTCAGATTCCATATTATTACACATGGAGAGGAAGTGCTGAGTCTGGGAGGGTTTCTTTCACTTACATTTACACTTGAAAGTGTTTCCTCAGTACAAACGCTGCAGTCTCACCGATGTGTCGTTACATTATTGTTCCACAGCGACTTCAGCAAAGTGTGTCGGCAGAGTCAAAGCTCAAAGCACAAAATGTTTACGTGCATTTCTGTCTTATTATCAGAACTTTTAAAGGTTGCAGATGAGCACACAGTAACCCAGCATGAGCCGATTCTTTGATAACTAAATCATCTCTCACTCTGGTTTTAAATGTTTGATTACGACCTGTTTCACTGCTTTAAAGCTGGAATACAATCAAGCTCTGTTAATATTAGTTTAACACAGAACACACATATCACCAGTGGAGGAATAAAACCAAGTACAGGTACAACTTACTTTATTCTTGAGTATTTCCATTTTTCCTGCTTCTATTCCACTGCAATTAACTGACAAGATTATTCACTTTCAGAGTCAAAGAGTCTTTTACTTGTCACAGAGTACTTCTACACTGTGATACTGATACTTTTACTGAAGTAAAAGGTCTGAGTACTTCTTCCACCGCTGACTACCACAGAATTCTCCTCAATATTCAACAGTACTCGTGTTTTGTTCGAGCTGTCACTTTGAATTATTTCAACTTATCCTCTAAATACTACAATACCCATGATCCTCGGCTGCACCCGCCGTGGAGAAGTCAGTCGGAGGAGTGATTTAAAATGCTTCATCGTTACTCTTCTGTGGTTTCTGTGTCCACAGTCAGCAGATCACCTTTGATCTAACGCAGAGTTCTTCATCTTTTGTGCTCAGTGATTCAGCTTCACGTCCATTCAGCAGCGCCGGACGCCCACAAACTCTGCTGCTGATCCCTGTGACACACCTGCGCTGGATTGCAGATCGGTTGCAGCAGGTGGATTGTGATGGTCGCTCGGCTCTCAGCGGGACTCCTGAGCTCTTTTCTTATTATCAGCTCCCACTGCGTTTCAATGACGCCGGTAACCTGACAGCAGGTACCGCGAGCGGTGAGTCATCCGGTGATCCGGGTTAACTGTGAGTCAGGATGACATCAGTAATTACTCACGACCACGAGGTGCTCCAGTGATAAAGTGTCTGTTTTTAATGGAGGGGAATTAGCCTGAATGTCAGCGTGATGCTGCTCACAGAGACCAGAAGGTCACAGCGTTTGATCAGAGGAAAGGCCGAAGTGTCGACCGCGGCGCTGATCCGGCGACCCGCTGCCGGTGCTCTCCCTCTGACCTCTGACCTCTGCTGCTGCTGGGTGAGTCCACTGTGCAGCAGTGTGGAGCTGGACGTGTGAAGGACCAAACCAAAGCATTGTTTCCTTTTTTTCCATGTTGAGTGGAATAAAAACCTGGAAAACGACCTGTTGGCGTTGCTCGCCGCCGTCCGTCATGTGATTGGTTACATTATGTGATCAAATCTCACTATTTTATTCCTGAGTAAGTCTTAATTTGTCCATTAATCAACATTAAATGTCATAGTAAGGGTTAGTATCATTGGCTCATGGGTGAATTCATGGAGGCACACAATAATTAAAGGCTTACAGGGTTATTAACAGGTTATTAATGTTAAATGACCCATTAAATTCATCCTTTGAATGACCACTGACGGATTACCTTCACTTTCTTTTTTCCAGCTTAACAGAGCGACTCAATGTGGATTTTTCCTCTAATGATCAATAAATCTTTTCTCATTTAGAAACTTTATTGTTCACATAACGTTTACACAACACAGGAGAGCTGATGTGGACAAACAGAAATCTTTAAATACTGAAAGCAGATGATTTCCTTCTGTTTGACTGATAAGAACCACAGTGAGCAGCTGTTTTCAGTCATTACTGAACCTTTTTGAAATGAAACTGTGTATTTGTTTTAAAGGCTGTTTTAAAGGCAGATCTATTCGTTTTATTAAAAAATGCTGGAGCTGGGGAGGTGTCACAATCTGATAAATCGGAGCGGTCACAGGATGATTAAAGAAATGAAAGAGGAAAAATAAATGTATTTTTCTGAATATTGTGTAATTTCTCGTGATTCAAGGCTTCAGGCTTTAAAAAAAAAAAGCCTTCAAATGACAGAATCTGAGACAAATGTCCAACTAATATCCAGCAACTTAGAGACAATCAAATGTTTTTCTCGCTTTGCCAGTTTTAATGTGGATTTGCATTAAAAATGCAGAAAAGGAATGTAGAATTAGGTGTTATGAATAGAGATTCACCGTCATTAGTAAAAGCAGTCTGTGTGTCCTTAAAGCTCTGCTGTAATTAATGGAAACATCAAGTGCTTTGTGCACAGTGTGTGTGTGCGTGTGTGTGTGCTTTCCTTTGTTCTCCACACTCGTCTCTTCCTGTTGGACTTCCAGTCCGCTGAGCTGTTTTTCTGATCTGCAGCGAGCGGCTTGACAACCTTTTGCTCATCCGAGGAAAATTCCATTACAGGCTGTTAGGACATGAGTAATGGCAGCTCTCCGGTTAACCGGCTCGGATGGAGGCAGACTAATGCTCGGCCATCAGTTTGCCTTTCTCGCAGACACATATTTGGCTTGTGTTTGCAGCTCTGCTTTCTCTTTGCTTCATGCCTGAAGGGGAAGCTGCTGCCGCTGCATCAAATCCAGCCGTCCTCAAGAGAAACCGTCATCTGCTCAGACGTCCCACCTCCTCCATAGTTTAAGGTCGTTTTCCTTCTCTGAGTTTGACTTTTTGCTTCACACACTTAATCTAAGATGTACTGTTTGGTGTATTATTATTCATGTATAAAGCCCGTAATAAGCTGCAGGTTGGATGGATGTTGTTGCCTCCTTTCATTTGTTTTTAAAGAAATTTCACACCTAAAATTAACTTCATGTTCATTCATCTCAAAAGAGAAATCTTATCAACACCTGCTGTCTGTCTGTTTTCACAGTGTGAACAGTTGAATTAATCTATTCACATATGTGTCCTACACATCTCTAATAGTACTGTGGCTACGTGCACAAAAAAGCTGTGATTATCTGCCTCTGACACATTGCATGTGTGATGAAGTAGCACATTTAACCTGCTGATCTAAAGCTCGCCTGAACCTCAAACCGTGCAGCGTGTGAGGCGCCTCTGTCGCTTCAAACCTTTGCAAGCTAACGGGCGACGCCTCATATTCTTCGTCATGTTGATGTTACTGCAAACGTGTGTCCAGACTGAGAGCAAATGCAACAATGTGAGCGGATGCAAACGGTCACTCATTCACAGGTTTCAAGCTGTCCCTTGAACGCAGCACAGGAACAGTTTGCACTTTAAGCTCGATGTTTTTTTCTTCCAGCACCTTCACCAAAACCTTCCATGTGTCCAGAACAGCAGTAACACAGGAACACCTGCTGATTATCAGCTGCTTTGTTTTTCTGATCATTTAGTTTCCTCCATTCTGCGTTTGAGGAGGCGAGTTTACTCGTAGGACGGCAGGTCAGAGCTCACCGCTAACGCTAACGGTCCATCTGTAGAGTTTTTATTTGGAACGCGTCAGTTTAGATCAAATATTTCTCTTTTCCCTCAGAGTTGAGTGTTAGTTCAAACTTTTAATAAAAGAAGCCTGAAGTTTATTTGACTTTTCAGAGATTGGAGAAAGTGCAGGAAAAATCCACCACTGTTTCTGTTTCTCAAGACCCAAACCCAGTCTGTCCTGGTGCCTTTCAGACCCGACCTGACTGGGCCCACCCGGCGAGACATGACGACAGACATGTGATCCTGATCGGCCACCTGGTCCAGGACAGTCCCTGTTTTTTAATATGGTGATCCATAATATCAAAATATTCCATCTCAGTGATATATTCTTCTTGCAGAACGTATGTGCACGTTACGGACATCGAAGGCTCGACAGCATTTATGAAACCGTGCTGAAAAAAAACCTGTTAGAAATGTCATTAACTTCACCAGTACAGCAACGTCCATCAAGTACAGATCAATATGATGTAACTATGGAGGTAAAGGCACTCTGTGAAATGTGTGTCCTGTCAGCACGGTCCCTCTGCTCGGTGCTGTTAACCATTCATTTGATCAAAATGTGGGAAATGACACGTTCATCCCTCTCCTGTGTGAAGGAATGACGTTATATTTTAGACTGGACCGTTCCGTCTTTCCTTCAAATGAAATAAAGGCAGTTATTTCACAGACGTCGTCACCTGCGCCTCGTTCGAGCACCTCTGCAGACTCGCTGTGATGAAGCTGAGCTCTTCACCCTCACCCCAGTATGTGTGAACTCAGTCGTTCCAGAGGTCCAGCGGATGGACATCAGGATTCAGCCCACGATACCTCACATCAACATTCAAAGCCGGCGGAAAGGAGCATAAACAAGCACGACGTCTGCTTTTTTCTGTCTCATTTACATTATTGTTGTTTGTGTTAAAATGGGACTGACAGGCCCCGAGGTCAACAGCCCAAACATCCAAATCACCAGAAACGGGAGGAAGTTGTTGTCGGAGGAGCTGTGGTGTTGCAGGAAGTTCACGGGTTGAAAATCAATCTCTCCCTCTCCTCTCTCCGTTTCCCTGTTTGTAGTTTGATTCCTCTGAAACAATTTGATTAAAGTGGCTGGTTGACTTAATTCAGAACGAAAGCTCGGCTACATTTGCTTATCATTCCCTTTGAAGTCCTTTTCCCACCCAGCAACGCTCCTTCCTGGAGTCACGGCTGTTTTCATCATCTTTTCATTATTTGAAAGGAGAGAGAAGTGAGGGAAAAAACTGCCACTATCTCATTACTTTCACAATTATTTTAGTGGCTGTCAGAAAATAAGGCCTAATCACAATCAAAAAAGGGAAAAATGTTATTGTTTGATGGGATTTTGATCTGGCAGCGCCTCGTCGTCGTTCAAACGCCGGCTGAAAGACTTGATTTCTTTTACTGCGGCTTTCAAAGGACTCTTTCATCTGTGGGATTTTTTGACATAATTCACAAGTCAATCTGACTGGTTGCATGGTGCAATGTCAAGGAAGGTAAAGCATATTAGAGGCAGCGAAGAGTCGACATTTACTACAAAAAATATCCATCATGAGGGAGTCGTTTAATCCTGCACTGAGTCATAAAAGCTTCTTTATCCTGAGAAAAACAGCGAAAAGCCGCCGACTGAAAAGACACCGCGCTTGTTCAGACGCTTCAAACGCTGATTAATTAACGTGATTCAAGGATTTTATTTAATTGACATAAACATGAAAGTGGAAGAGTGAATCTGCCGCAGAAAATATCTGAACAAAGCGACGCAGGGACTGAAAGAGACAAAGTCTAATTTACTGTGAAAAGCAGAAATGCCACGTTAATACTTTGGGTAAATGTGTAATGTGTTTTTAGAACAATAAATGTTCATATTTCAGTGCGTTTATCTCCTTGTTGTCCTAATTTCCTCTTTTTCCTCTTACTTTAAAGGCCCCTTTAAACACAATTTGACAATCATGAGAGGAACTTTGGTCATTAATCCAAAACGGCGTCTCTGCCTCAAACTGGAAGACACATCCACCGATTATAGAGAAAAAACAGTGGAGGCTGGTGTTGGCGTGTTTCTCCTCATGACATGTGAAACAGGAAGTCTGAGTAAAGCTGGGAGGACACTGGACAGACTGGGCAGGTCAGGGGTGACCACAGTTGGTCCATGACCCGGCTCATGATCAATCTGAGGGATTTCTGGCTTTTTCCGCTGGTGAGCGTCGTCCGCAGAGGTCTCTGCTCGGATATTTCTTCGGCTTAAATCACTCTGCTGTGAGTCATCAGTTTCTCTCACTGTCTCTTCCCTTCCCCTCTCCTCTTCTTCTGTCCTCCTCGCTCATTAGCAGCTTGGTGTCCTCGGCTATGGCAATAATGGCTGCTGTTATGAAAGCGAGTCCAGCCGAGTTAAACCACACACACAGCGCTAACGGGATGCTAATTACAGCAGGAGGTGGAAGATCGATGGCCGTCAGCTAACAGCAAAGATGGAGGCAGGGGTTTTGACTTGGTAATGATCATGTCTCGCCCGTTCCCTCCTCATTTCCTGTCTCCAACATGGACGGATGATGAGCGCTGACTGGTGGTGACGAAAAGCAGACGATAGCTGTTATGTGACCAAGTCAGCTCCATAGAGAAACACCTCTCCCAGTTCGGTGTGGAAGAACTTGCGCCGAGGCCTCACTCACCTCAACCCCATCCGACAAGAGCCAGACTGCATCAGTGCTGAACCTCATTGATCCTGAATGGAGCAAATCCCTACAGCAGGTTCAACATCTGGTGGAGAGACTGGAACCAGGAGGTTGGAGGCTGTTCGAGCAGCAGATTAAAGCAATCACATCTTCAGCTAGCATGCATGGAGGGAGTGTTCACGTGTCCACATAGTTTTGGCCATGTGGTGTAGCTGAAAAACTCTTCCAGATGTCATCTTGTAAACAGGAAATAGCAACTTCAAAATAGCTGGCGAAACACCGCAAAACTCCATTTTTGACTTGAGTAAAAGCTGTGATTGGACACATTTATCAACCTGAAACTAAAGCCAGGTTACCAGACTGAATGTACAGTCTGCAGGTCTTTATGTTTGTTTGTTGTCTTTATGTCCAGTGTGTAAGTGTGTGGACAGCAGCGGACTGTTTCCACCGTGTTGTCTCTGTCCTCCAGCACCTCGTACATGAAATGAATCTACACCTCTCAGCTTCAATCTGAGCGTGTTTCTGTCCACAACAAATGAGGATTTAATGAAGTGAAGACATTTAGTCCCCCTGTGTTAAAGAACAGAACTCATAACCACGAATAAATCATCACATTTCACTTGTGGTGTCAAATCGTTCGCAGTCGGCGTCTGAACTGAGTGTCGAGTGACAAACGCTTTCTCTCATCTCTCCTGCTGCTTGGCCAGACCTGGACTGCAGCCATCTTCACTTCCTTTTTGCCTCCGGTCTGGTCTTCAGCAGTCAGACACATGATTGGATGGACTGAGGTCGTGTCCCTGATTTGACTGGTCAGAAACATTCACTGCCTGAACCCAAATGCAGACAAAGCGGACAGACAGGAACAGTAAAATGATGAAACATGGGCTCACAGGTAGAGCAGGAAGTCCAAAGTGAAGGAGCCAAGAATCCACAGGTTAACAGGAAGGGGGCAGGTAAGAGGTACAGGTGGGCAGATTGAGATTCATGTAGCTGGAAATCAAAGGCATGAGGCAGTCAGGTCAGGAGCAGACGAGTATAAAACCCTGTGGGGAATCAGGGACAGGTAAACCGGTGGATGTGGGACTCAGGTGAGTCTGAGGGCACCTGATGGATGGATAGACAATTCCTAAGAAAAGCATGGGCGTGGGAGAGGGACAGAGGGGGAGACGTGATATAAAGACACTGTACCAGGCGAAAGGGACAGGTGCATGCACAGGTGCAAAAACAACAGGTAGTTCGTGGTTTGTAGTTGGAGCTGCAGCAGCGTCTCAATTAAGGTCATATAAAGAGGAGCCGTACAGTAATTAATTATTATTCATTGTTTTTGCACCTATTGCGTAGTCTTCACACTTTTAAAGCTCAAAATAAGTTTGTCATCACCTGAAGTGTGTTAGTAGCTGCAGCATCAAGTACAGATAGCAGAACACTGGCTGGCTGTAACCCCAACTTGTGCCCCTCATACATATAGTCGAGTTGTTTGCATTAGCAAGCCTCACAAACACCAGTGGTTTATTAACAATTCATAGACCCATAGGCCCACCAATAACTATATTCAGAGCTTATTAACTGCGACAAACAGCAGGGCTACGAATATGCACTGATCCCCTCATTGTGGAGCTGTTAGCTCTCCTACAGCTCAGGTACCCACACAGTGATACATGTGCTTCTAGTGATGGGCAGAGCTGCTGCAGACAGTCTGTCCTTTCAGCAGAGACACATCCAGAGACAGTAACTGACCACCACACCTGTCTCCATGCTGTGCTGAAAGGCTTATAGCTGAATCATGGAAAAAAAGACAGTTTATAACTGTAGAACTTGGCTGAGAATCATCACATTTTTAGTTTTTCTTCAGTAACACAGTGACTCAGTGATAGCTGCCTGTACATCCATACATACACTGCAAACAGGAACCTCTAATCGCCAACTCAGCATACTTTTAATGGTGCCAGATGGCCAAAACATAAAGAACCCATTGTGATGCAAACAAATTGATGATGATGATGATGATTGTTTTGATTTAGAGCTGTGGTGAGGAACCTCCGGACCGTATAAGGCTCGTGAGACCATCTGATCCGCCCCTTGAGGCAATTCACAAACACAAAAAAGCAATGGGGTTTTCAAATGACAAAGAAAGCAAATAATAATGCAGATGCTAAGTTTTTCCGAGTGGTCCCTGAACGCCACACACTCGGAGCGGTTGATGTCACGTCGATCCATCATGGTGCTGACAAAGAAAACGGAAGTAGATGCGGAGTAGCGCGCTTTCCAAGAAACACGGAAAAAACGATTATTAGTCGTATTTGTTTGTTTACTGAAGTAAAAGACAAACCAGTGTGTCGAAGTTAATTTATGTGGACGAGCTCGCAGTGACGAAGAAGGCTAATCTCAAGAGCTACAATCATGCTAACTGGATTAGCTGGAGGACGTTTGGCTAAAGTTAGCTAAAGTTAGCGCTCCGCGGCGGAGTTTGACTGTTCCGCAGGCAGCTTTGTGCTGAGCGAGCTAACAGCTAAGAAGCTAAAACCTCATTCAGAAGGAGAATTTGTGAAGGAGCTCCTTGTTGCTGCTGTGGAGCTGCTAGCACCAGATGAAGTTTAACTGCTCCACAGTGTCAGTTTGTCTGGAATAATTCATAGAGACGAAGGAAAACCTGACGAGGAAACTCAAAGATGGCAAGGGTCCGTGTGATTTGGCCTTCATGGTGGACATTAGAGCAAAGGCTGAAGACTGACTGACCTGGAAACCAGCATCATCTTCATCATCATCATCATCTGACATGAGACGACTCACCTCAGAGTTGCAGCCATGCAGAGGTCAGTGTGATACACGTGTTTAATATTTCAGTATAGCCAGGGGAGCCAAGGCCACCCTGATACAATTGCAGGCCCACCCAAGTGAGCCCCCTCCTCATCCCTCCGAGGATGTTATGAAAATTTAAATGGCTCTTCGGCTACCACACTGAGGGGACGTGATTTGTGGGCCAGGGACCAAAACAAAAGCTTCTTGATCGATTATTACGTTGAAACTTCTCCTTAAAAGAAAAATTTGCATTTCTCTAAGAAATATCCAACGACCGAGCTCACAATTTTTAAGATCCAGAAACCTGATTTCAAATTCAAAATCTTTAATTTACTACTTGACTCTGACCAGCAGCTGGTGTTCATTGGTATTGAAGTATTCACAACAACACCGTCTTTCACAAACTAAATTACATGTGATGGTCGTAAACCTTCAGGACCGTTTCATCCGCTGGGAGACTCATGTGTTTCCATGTTGAGGAACAGTTTTCTGAAGTATCTGAGTCCACGTGTTAATCTCCTTCATCCAGTCATGTGTTCACAAAGTGGTGAACCTTGCTCCATCCTTTCATACCCAATCATGATCCTCTCACATGTTACCAATGAGCCTGTTTACCTGTGGAACGTTCCAAACAGGTGTTTCTTTCCCAGTCTGTGAAACGTGTTGCTGCATCAGATTCACAATAAGCAGATATTTACAGAAATCAATGAAGCTGATGAAGTCAAACATCAGCTGTTTTCATGTCCACAGTGGAGGAGGCTGACGTCAGTGCTCCTCATCCACGGGGTCAAACCAGCACCAACCAAGTAAAATGGTTTTATAAGAGCAGAAATGTATAACTAACATTACGCCTGCTTGCACATCAGCTCAATAAAACCAAACCAAACACTAATGATCCGGACTGTTCAGTATTAAACACACATGCATGTTGAAAATGGCACAAAGGAGGGCTGAATTATTTACATACAGTACATGTATGTATTTATTATTCATGCACTGTGTGTAGGAAAAGAAGTTCAGCAGTGCAGTGAATCCCATTAAGGGCAAGCGTTGGTGAACTCATGAGGTTTTTTGGCCTTGTCACCTCTTTACCGATCACTGCAAAGTGCTGCTTAATTATTCCTCGCCACAGGGCCAAATGTTCATTATGCCACAACTAATTACCGCTACACTGCTGTAATCCTTTACAGCCAAACGGACACAGCAGTGTGTGTTTGTGTGTGTGGGTGTGCAGCTTGTAAGGTGTGCAGCAAATGGGATGGCAATGTTCTTAATTTCCATGATGAAAAAATTTGAGTTTCGATCACTACAGGTGCAGATAAAGCTTAATTGCCTTCGTTTGGACTTTTCGTCTGTGTAAAGGTGTGTGATTGGTATCCATGCAGGCAGCTTCACTGGCTGTTTAATGGGAAACACAGTTTGGAAGAAAAACTGCTCCAGAACTCGTCTGCAGGCACAAACCTCTCCTTTCTCCAGTAACTTATCTGGTCAGTACTTACACATGCTGCACTAATGATAACTTAACATTAGCAGCGGATCAAAACATCACACACACCGACAGAGAAAGATCACCTGACGTCATTGTTCCCCTCGACGCCTTTCACTTTCTTTTTAGCTCCAACTTTATCTTCATGAAAGTACAATTCACTGCAGGACTGTTGTATTAGGTTTAGCTAGGTGTACCTAATAAACTGGCAACTGTAACTAAATAACAGCTTGCTCGGCTGCCCCCAAGTAGCTAAAGGAAATCTGTTAATGCAGCTGTAACTTGTCCTAATCCTTAAAAAATAAATCCTAAACTGAAATGAGAAATTACTGTAACTTTAAAAGTTCCTTCCAGTTTTCAGTGAATATGCGACGAGTTTATTTACTGATTGCAAACATGGGAAGAATCTGCAGGATAGACAACTTATTTTATTTCCAACAAGATGTTAAAAGACAAAGAAAGACAACATCAGAATCACCTATTGCTCTCTTGATGTAACTACTACTACTTAATTTCCCCAGAGTGGGATCAATAAAGCCTTATCTTATCTTAACCTACAGTCTTCAAAATTACCTTAAAGTTCAATCAACACCTCTAAAAACAGAAACTGAATCTGATAGCTTTCATAAAGGTGGGATTTATCACAGGGCTGTTATCATTAGACCGAATAGTTTTAGCTGGGTGTACCTAATAAACTGGCAACTGAGTGTATATTTGTCTGCTAACATCTCTTGCTATCTGTCTTGTTAGCATAAATGATAGAAGCGGGGGGAAACTGTTAGCTTAGCTTCATGGAAACGGAGAGAGTCCCTCCTGGAGTGTCTTCAGAGTGGTCCTCCATGTTTGTCTTAATGTAAAGACGTTGTGGCTGATTAATCGTTAGCGTTGGAGCTTTTATTCAACCTACAACGACTGAGCGCAGGAATTTCCAGGCATCTTGAAATGTTTTCGTTCTTGCTGGTTTTCTTCTCCAAGCATCCCGTGGAGAGGCTGGATGTGTGCTGAGCAGCCGTGGAGAGCCGGTGTGTTAGCGTCTGTCATTAGCTGTTAAAGTGAGGTGAGGAAAATAGCGGAGCTTTTGTCTCTAAGTGGCTTACCTTTTCTCATTACTGCAGGATTTCTGTGCAGCCAGCGGACAGTTGGCTCGCCTCGTTCCTGCAGGTAATTACACATTCTTCATGTCTTATCTCCGTGGAGAGCGACCGAAAGAGGGCTGGA
This sequence comes from Chaetodon trifasciatus, assembly GCA_037975065.1. NCBI lineage: Eukaryota > Metazoa > Chordata > Actinopteri > Chaetodontiformes > Chaetodontidae > Chaetodon > Chaetodon trifasciatus. The sequence goes on along the minus strand of JBBMOE010000036.1, from coordinate 743,825 downwards.
GGAGCGATGAGATTGAAGCGCTAACACGAAGAGTTAATAATGATCCTCGCTCGTGTGAAGAAGTCAGGGATGAGGGCGGTTTGACTAAACACAATATGGCACACAAAGACAACTGCAACTGTACAAAAGCAGACGAGTTTCGCCGTTTCTGGCCGCTTCTGTTTTTTATGAAACAGTCAAACAGCTCCGTGAGGCGCTTTAGCTCAATGCTAACGTCAGCATGCTAACATGCTAATACAGTGACGGTGTTAATATGCCAGTGTTTAGCAGGTATTATGTTTGTAAGTTAGCTAACATTTCCTAATTAGCACTAAGCGTATTCTGACAGTGATGCTGAATGAAATCTGTAGAAGATCACCGAAGTCATCAGGAGACATCATGAAGCTAATCCATCGAACAGACGTCGACTTTTGTTCACTCGAGATTCGGTATAAATTCAAACATGCATCCAGAACGACCTTGTCCGACCTTTGAGCCAGGCAGCAGACACGGTAAACAGTGAGCGTGCTAAGCTGTGTTTAGCTTTTCAGTGCTAAAGCTGCGGTCATTGAGCGTGTTAAGGTGTTAAATATGGATTTGTAGTGAACTCCCACAAATCAATCTATCAATCACTCAAAAGACAATCGGTGTGTGAGTACAGAGAAAAAAAGTTTTCAATGAATTTTGACATGTTTAAAATGTGTTTTACATGTTCCTGAAATGAATAAAATCCAGCTGAGCAACTTAATGCAGTTTCTTCCTAAATATGTAAAGATAGAAAAACTAATTTGGAAAATAAAGAAAACTGCCAAAGATACACAAAAAGCAATTTCCATAAGATTGTGTGTGCTGTCATAAATAATAAACGCCTTTCAAAGTGACTAAAGAGCCACACTTTATCCGTGGATGTCGTGTCATTACTTAAATACATGTATATTAAAAGCAGAGGCGTGGGAGGAGTTGGTGTTGAATAAGCAGTGAAAAATGGTTGTTATCGCTGGTGCTCGTCATTAATGAACCTCTTCACTAATTCAAGGAGGCAGAGCATTAATTAAGAAGATACTGGAGTAATTGTAAGGTCACATTAAGGTGTGTGCGGTTTGCAGGTTTACAGAAATAATCAGATGTGAGGAACTTCATGTCAGACCTGCTCGCTTCAGCTCTGCCATCATGGAGGTTCATCATCATCCACCCGACACGCTGCATGTTTGTCTCTGGAGAGCCTCCCTGTTAGTGAAGCTCTTAAATAGTCTAATTACCCACAATGCACTCTACCTAAACAGCCACGATCAGTGTGTGAGTCCGCTCAGGCGTCGATAAATAAGTCTGCGTCTCCACATGTTTACATACTTTAATATAATATCTGCTGTCTGGGGAAACACTTTCTATCTGCAAAATGTCAACTTGACATTTCTCTTCATGTTTCTGTGTCTGACACAAGGAAAATGATTAGGGTTATTGATCTGCTGATGTATTGATCCGCGACTGGAGGCTGCAGACCGACCTGAGGGAGGAATGACGTTCACGTTCCTTCGCCATGAAACCTTTATGCTCCAGCGGCAGGAGACAACCACACCTCACCTGTGGGTTTGGTGACGAGGGTAGCTGACGGTCGTGAACGGAGTCAGACTCTAAAACGTAGAGCGAGATCACGCGGCGAGGGATTGTCATGTGATCCACAGCCGAGAGGGAGTTGCCACTCTGAGTCTTTCCACTGGCTTTTCTTCTGCTTTGCTTTATAAGAGGCATTCAGCGGTAGCAGACAGTGTTTCCAGGGGACAGTAAAAAGTGCTGAACACAGCCAGGGCGCGCTTGTTGTGCTACAGAAAATTTAAATTTTAGCTAATTTTCCATCAGGACTTTGAAACAGCCAACATGAGTGACGCTGTGAGTCAGCAGTCTTTGTGCCATGGTCTTCACCTTTAGTGTCTCCTGGATGCAATTTGTGTTGCCGTCTGTGCAGTTTGAAGCGTTTCGGCAGTGTTTTGAGCTCTCAGGGCCACCGTAGTGTTCGCCACATCAGTGTAAGCCAAGTTTGGAGTCAATAAGCAGTTTGAAGACGAGACTTTGGTCGCTGGTCACACTCATCATGAGTTTTGTCGGAACAGATGCATTCAGTAATTAAAGCGAGCTCTCTTCTGTAATGGAAAGTGAGTTTCAGCCCTGGACAACAGCAGGTTTTTATTCTGTAAACTGCTTTGCAAATAGATTTTCTCATCAGCAGTGGCGATAAGACCATAGCTGAAGTGAGAGGGGAGGCAGAGAGAGGGGAAGTTAGAGCGAGCATTGCTGTGCATCGCCCCGGGCCTCTTGGCCTTGGTGGTCCTGCATGCAGCCCCAGCTCCTCCTCCTTCCCTCCGGCTGATTTGTCAGAGCGGCTTTGTAGCGGCCAGCCCTAGGCCTCCGAGGTTTACCCACAATCCTCAGAGCCCACTGGTATCCCTCCAGTCCAGAGTCTGAGGTCAGCCACCCGCCGGCCATGACCACCCCCAAAATTTTTAAAGGGGCACAGTTTTAACACAAACATGTCCAAGCAGTCCTCAGTGGACCGCGTGAATAATAAACCAGAATGTGAGGCCTGAAGCTTTTGGAAGGAAACACAGACAGAAGTTTCATTTCATTCCACAACAACATAAATCACGTCAGAGAACTGCAAGTTCCTTAAACTCATCAGGATAACACGCATCTGTCAGCATGAGTGATGGCTTTCTGAGGAGTTTTCAAATCTTTTGCACGTTTAAGAAAGAAAAAACAATGCGGAAAAAAACAAAATCAGTCAGTTTTGTTGTTAAAGCCTATTCACACCTGCCCTTAGTGATGGATTAAAATGTGATTCTGACTGTTTGTCCATTGTCCAGCCAGTTTGAGACAGAGTGTAGGACTGACGTTCAGCGTATGTCTTTGTTTTCTAACCGTACGACAGTCAACACACGCAGCAGAGACGAGATGAGTGTCAAAGGTAAATGAAGGTAAAGTGTTTGTTTAGCCCCCGTAGTTCATGTTTACTACCGTACACACACCTCCCGTCTCACCTCCACACACATCCTGTCTCACCTGCTCACACCTCCTGTCTCACCTCCACACACCTCCTGTCTCACCTGCACACACCTCCTGTCTCACCTGCACACACCTTCTGTCTCACCCGCACACACCTCCTGTCTCACCTCCACACACCTCCTGTCTCACCCGCACACACCTCCTGCCTCACCTCCACACACCTCCTGCCTCACCCGCACACACCTCCTGTCTCACCCCCACACACCTCCTGTCTCACCGCCACACACCTCCTGTCTCACCCGCACACACCTCCAGTCTCACCTCCACACACCTCCTGTCTCACCTCCACACACCTCCTGTCTCACCCGCACACACCTTCTGTCTCACCTGCTCACACCTCCTGTCTCACCCGCACACACCTTCTGTCTCACCCGCACACACCTCCTGTCTCACCTGCACACACCTCCTGTCTCACATCCACACACCTCCTGTCTCACCTTCACACACCTCCTGTCTCACCTGCACACACCTCCTGTCTCACATCCACACACCTCCTGTCTCACCTTCACACACCTCCTGTCTCACCTCCACACACCTCCTGTCTCACGTCCACACACCTTCTGTCTCATTCGCACACACCTCCTGTCTCACCTCCACACACCTCCCGTCTCGCCTGCTGTGTGTGCGATACACTGGCTGATTTCACCTGGTGAATTCAGTCTGACTGCACCTGTAAAGTTTCATGAACTTCGACACTGAAGTCGATGCCACTGACCAACACAAACCTTCCCGACAAAGCTGATCTCTGAGGGGATGGAGCATGAAACAGAGGAGGCTGCCAGCTCCCCTGTTCACTGTGTTGCACCATCCATTTTTATTTACTCCTCCTCTCTCAGAGTAGAAACTGCTCCTCCAAGAGACATGGGCTGCAGACTGTTATGAGACGTCGTCAGTGGAGCAGATACTCATAAAGACACCGTGCTCATATTACAACAGAAGCATGTTTCTTCATCTTCCACATTGGTTAAGCTCCAGAGGGCACTGTGCTATGTGCTGCCACTTTAGCTACAGTGCTAATGTTGCTAGCAGTGGATCACTTAATTTCAGCAATTCAGACACACACAAAAAGAACACTTTATTTGCTCTTGATTGGAGGTCATTTTGTTATTGTTAAGATCTGAAATCAGCAATGATCAGTTGCTGCGTCGTGCCTGTAAATCAGATAAATCTTTAAAGCATCAAAACTTGCCTCCTTTTCTCTTCGGAAACCTAAATTTACCTAGCAAACCTTTTTTTCCACTGTGTCTCTGCACATTTACCTGAGAATGTTTCATGTTTAGGGAAAATCTATCAATAAATCGTTAATATGATAATGAGGAAACTCTGGAAAGCTAATTTCCCACTTTGCATTTGAAGTAATATAAAATCACAGCGCCTTCACAGGAGAAGCCAAAAGACAACGCCACCCCCCACTGCATCATTGTCCATTGTCTCACTGTGGACGTCGTCCAACCCGTCTTTGGTGGATAAAAGAGTAATAAAGAAATAAAGGATGAAAATATGAAACCACAAACATGGCATTACTCTAAATGTCAGATATACAAGAAAGGAATTAAATTTTTTCTTAAAGCACAATCCAGAGCCCGTCTTCACGGATCAGCGGTGATGCTGTTGTCATGTTGATGAGAGCGCCAGAGTCTGCTGTCACACCTGTGTTTTAATTAGCTCGTCGTCTATCAACAGGAACAACAGCTCGTTAACCACAGACAGTGAGGAGAAGGTTGCAGGGCTGGGAGGTTTTAACAGATGAAAAATGTACAGTGAAATTCAGAGAAACGCTGACAGGAAGAGGCAGTTTGGAAGAAACTTCAGAAGTGAAAACTCTCAGGTTAATGTCTGGAAATTAATCTCACACCGTTCCCTTTTGCTTCCCATCATACGAACATATTAAAGAAGCGCTCTGCTGGTTTTGATTAGAGGTGACAAATTCAATCATGGAGCATCACTGAGTCAAGATTGGACCAGAGAACAGCGTTAACTTTATCCACCATAGTGTCGATTACTGCTCCGATGGTTTGATGTCGCGATGATCGTTCGGCTGAGCTCGATAGCTGCTCGAGAGCTTCAGGACGTGTGTTTTAGGAGCGCCCCCTGCTGGAGAAACCTTCAGATTTTAATGAATCAGTGTATTTTTCAGATACATGTCTGGTGATATGCTTGTTAAACAGCGTCAGCCATCCAGAGGTTTGATGACAGGATTAAGATTTTTGTTATTTTGCTGTCTGTGTTTGTAGACGATGCGTTCAGGGACAGAGCTGAGTGATGGTCGCCCAACACACAATCACTATAGTTACACATGCAAAATGGCAGAAAAAAGACGTGAAGCATGAAAACGCAGCCAGTGTTGATTTAAGTCGACATGAGACGGATGACTGGAAGACAGACTGGAACGTGTGCAGACACACAGTTAGCACGGCGGTGACAGCTCATGTAAAAAACCATAAAAGATGAGACAATCAAGGCAGCTTTTCTGTCTGTCCAGTAATTATGGAGCTGGAGAAATCAGTTAGCTTAGCACAATAGCAATTGGCTTACCTGGCTTCATCTCAGGTTTGACAGATACACCAACCAGCACCTCTGACGCTCAGCGCTTAACACAAGGCACATGGGAGATGACGCGCTGTGGTTTCACAGGCGGCGATGCCGGAAGTGTTTCAGCGTCTCGATGGCGTCGGCAGCGTCCAGCTGAAGCCGTCGCCTCCTGGCTGTAGCCTCGCTCGACCATCAGCGCAACGTCTTCTGAGATCTGAGGTTTTGTGGCTTCATCTCGTTCCCTCTTGGGCTGAAAAACTTCCATAAGGGACACTTTGAACATCTCTGCCTTGTTCAGTATGAGCAGCGTTAGCTTTTATTCCGTCCTGCTTTGATTTAATGATGTATGTCACGGTGAGATCAGGGAAGGACACCTGACGCTGATCATACATTAACATGTTAACAGCTCTCTGAACGCGACGCAGCAGAAAATGGTTGGATGAGGAGAGTCGTGTCTTTTTTTTTCTCGGTGTGATGACATTTTCTTCCATCAAATGTAAAAAGTGAAGTAGGAATTTACTGAACTCGCTGCTCTGGATGAGAGTGTCAGCTAATGGAAATGGAAATGTGAAGTTTAAATGTGTTTCTTTGTGCAGTTCAGCAGGCAGAGTGCATTTAGCCTCGAGAACAGATTTAGTATCTCCATATCACTCCATCCATCTGTCTGCCTGTCTATCCGTCTGTCTGCCTGTCTGTCCCCAGTGCCTGGATGTTTCTGTCTTAGAACGGTTTATTGTTGGTAATCAATAAGTTGAATCTGCACATTTTTTAATTTTTTACACTGGAAAATGTTTCTCTGAGGCCAATTAGCAGCAACTACATCGTCCCGACAGTATAATGTTTTCCAGAGCAGCGACTAACAATGCAGTAATTCTAATTATTGATTGATTAATGGTAATTCTTACACATGTTTAAGTAAAAGGACACCAGCCATGACGACTTAACCCGTGCATTAATGCACGATGTATCATGAATTCCTGTTACTCACCATTAAATAAGTCACATCAGGATTTTATATGATTAACACTTCATGGATGATCAATTAAAATGAGTTCTTAAAAACACTGTTTTACTGAGCCCAGATTTAGAGGACAGGCACGTATTACCTCGTCCTGCAAATTTTAAGGCATTCTACCTGGTTGGTTACCTGGATAGCATCACAGCAGAATGATTCATTTTAAATAGCTGTTTGTCTCTTCAACAATTATCCAAAGTGGCCACCGTTAGCCTGTATGACTCCATGTCACTACGTATGTTTTACTTTAGCAGAACATCTGTGCAGCCGACTCAAAACAAACTTTTAGGGCTCCCACTTTTTAGTTGAAATTCAGACTAATGTCCCGTTCAAACACGGGAAAAAATAACAGATTTCCACTATGTTGTCCTCCAAAAATGTCGGACCCATTACACGCCCTGTTGCCTCTATCAGTACGCTAGGCTAACATTCTCGTTGCTAATGCAAGTGTGTGAAGTGAGTTGTGCTGAACAGAGAATCAAACCATGCTAACCAAGGCTAACCATGTCCTGAATTACATACTGAGATAAATCTGTGAAGCTATCTGTGCTAGCATTTTGGATTTTACACCAAAGATGGAAAAACTGCAGCTTAAGCTTGTCATGTTACCTTGTTACGTTAGCTTGTCATGTTAGCTTGTTACGTTAGCTTGTTCGTGTTAGCTTGTTCATGTTAGCTTGTCACCCAAAGGAGGCAGTTCTACATTGTATTTTGGGATAATAGTTCAAAGAATCCACCGTGTTTGAACTTGACAGCCCTACAAACGTCAGCGTTGGTGGTCATGAAGGAACATGTTACCCAGTGCGACAGTGTGCTCATTAATGTGTTTTTAATGGTTTTGGAGAAGAGTGGAGCTCTGAGGTGCAGAGGAAGATGCTGAAGATATTTCAACGGGATCACTTCATTTTCTGTTTTGTGATGTTTGTTGACGAAGAAATGTAGAGTACCAGCAGGTTTGTGGTTTAAAATAACATAAAAATCACCTGCAGCCTCGATGGAGACGATCACTGTGTAATCGCTCTACTCGTGTGAAACGTTTTTGGATGTTTGACAACCCTTTTAACAAAATTGTTAAGCCCCTCACACCCCGCGAAACCAAACCCGTGCCCTCGAAAGACTCCACTGAAGTGTTTAAGATGGCCGTCACGTCCCGGTTCAGGTCCACTTCCTCCGAGCAGGCGAACCTTCCGACGTTCCTCGGGAGAACCGCGTTCTCCCCTGTCCCCCGCAAATAACCGGGCCCGGCAAACCCACAGCCATCGATTTATTTATTGTCTCCAACCTAATCAACATTTGGAAATGAGCGGGGCAATGAGAGGTAACCAGGCAACAAACTCCGGCAATATAAATCCAATCTGTGAAAGGGGAAATGAGATATTTCCATTTATTTTTAATTGAAGTCTCAGTTTGTTTGTTCCATCCATCATCCATCCTCCGCTCCCGGTAAGGTTGAATTCCTCTCCTTTCTCTCCATCACTCTCCCGTCTCTGTAAATATTACCTTGAGATGAATAACTTCACCTGGTGTTCGGCTCCTCTGCCCCTGAGCCTTTTTTGTCAGAAATGAAAGTGTGTCTGATTCACAGAACCTGTCCATTTGCAAGGCTGATAAGAGAGAGAGGCATTGGTCCCTGCTCTATAATTTCATTCACTCGTCCACAAAGAAATCATTTATACTGATCCTCAAATGGCTTCAAATGCACCGCACGCTTTTTTTTGTCTGGGCGCTGAGGTCTGCGATAATGTAGGTCTTAACTAGAATCCCTTTTCATCGTCGCCCCTTAATCTTTTCACGTCTGAATGAGCGACTCCAAAAGGATTTTAAAGCCCTAATTTAATCCGCTGCCTAATTTCAAAGTGGCTGTCACATTAACGTTCGCCGAGAGCGGCAGAAGAGACTGGGAATCGACGAGGGAGCGACTGGGAGACCGACTGGTTGCCAGTTTCTGTCCGAGGTTCATCCAATTTAAGGATTTACCTGTTCAACAGCCTCTAATGGACGAGAGCAGCTGTTAGTTGAGCCTGCAGGACCGGGCCAGTCCGAGGAAATATGACACCACCTCTGTGTGACTTGAAGCTCCAGAGTTCAGGTTATTCATTGAAGTACTGCGAAACAGCAGGAAAACTTTGAAAAGCTGCAGACGAAGTATGCAGACTGAGTAAAAGCCACGGAGGGAAAATACTCCATCACAAGTCCTGCATTCAAACGTTTGCTTGTATTTATTTACTCGCTGCAGCTGGATGGCACGAAGAAGCTGCCCGTGAAAACAAGGCGTGAAGAAGACCAAAGGGGAGCCGCCACCGCACCTGACAGGTATAAACGACAGCAGCACACTCTGAGGAGTTTCCCCCGGGAAAACCTGAAAATCTGACAGCTTTGGAGATGCTGTGAGCTGGAAGCTTTGCACTTGATGGAGCAGTTCTCAGTTTTATTTATTTCCCCACCAGCGACTGTACAGACAACAGTAACCGCCTCCTCCTGGATCCACACGGTGTACTTACAGTACTTCTGAAGTAGTAAAAGAAAACACAAACAAGTCAACACAGCTGTTCCGGTAACACAAGGTCGAGTGTAATAAATTAAAAGAGCGCTGAAGTTATCAATAAAGCAACGACTCTCCGAACCGCAGATGATGTGGGACGGACGCCGCCCTCCACCGGTACACCTTGAGGAGCTGAAGCAGGAGGTGGAAATGTCTCAGGTGGTTCGGTTTGTGTGGAATCATCTGCGTTCGCTGCAGCGCTGCACAAATTCAACATCAACGGTCAATGGACTAAACTTTACTGCACAGAGTTTCACCTGAAAGCAGCTTCAATCTGCTGAACTCAAGCTGCATTAACTGAAGTGACATTTCAAAATAAAAGCACCGGCCTTCCTGATATAACAGGACAAAAAAAACAGCCTTATTATGATCTTTACATAGATAAACCGCAGATTATTCAAATATTCTGGGTTATACTAAAGGTCATTTACAAGTTCTGTAACTGCTTTTTTAGCCCTGCATCAAAGGATTATTGTTGTTTTTGTGAAAGAATAGTAAAAAATGCCCATCACAGTTTCTCGAAGTGACCATTTCAGATGGTTTGTTTTGTCTGCCGTTGAATAACTGAGTCTCTCGCTGCTCGTTTCTGCTCTACAATGATGTTTTTTCTTTAAAAATGAAAGAGTAAAAGCAAAGTGAACTCTGGTGGATTTACGGCCGAAAAAGAAATAAAACACTTGAGGAAAGAAAAACAGAAACAACATTTAAATTTAAAACTTTCTGGACTTAATAAGTCACATAAATCAGGCCGTGCGTGGACGCTGTGTTGTGTGTTGGGAGTGACGGCGGTTTGCAGCAGTAAATGAAGGATTAACACAGGCGGGTTTATCAGGGATTAAAGTGACATGACGGCTGCTATCTGTCTTCATACTAATATTGACAGACGTTGTTGTACTTTTAATTGTGTGAGCCGTATTGTTGTAGCGGGATTACGCCTTGTACCTTAACCCGCCTCCACCCCCCCCATCCCTCCGGCTGTAAACACTGTTTTCCTGTTGTGTCACCTTATTAAATCTAAATGTCTGTTTTTGCCGCCGCCTCCCCTCGAGGTCTTAAGTCGCTGTTGTTCACACTGACGGCGTTCAGACTGCGAGAAGTAGCTTAACGCTCTCACTTAATCCCACGATGTCCATTACAGCAGAATGGCCACGTCGCAGCCCAAAAAACCCAAAACAAAACGAGTGTGCTGGTATCTAATGTGGTGGATTAGAGTGGATTAACGTCTCATCTGCCTGCCGTGGGCTGATTAATCCAGCTGCTTGTTTGGCTCGGGGTCGGAGGTCGTCGGGGTTGGGGGTCAGGGGAGCTCAGGATGAGAGACAGGTCAGACAAACAGAGCAGGCAGCTGATTTTATTAACAGCATCTGCATGTAAAGAAATAGAGAAATAACACAGTAAATCAGGAAGTTTTGTCTGTTTTATCACCATCTTTCACAGCTTACTGCACTGGATTTATGCAGCACTTTGATAAATCTGAGGGTTAATGTCTGTCTTTATTGTTGAATTTGATGTTTATATTTACGGTTTTGTTGTTGAAGACACTGACAATAAAAAACAAAAAGAGCCTGAATGTGACATTTGAATCTGGATCCTTTTTTGTATAAATGGTTCTTCGTTAACAACAAACGATGCTCTTGATGAACCTTCTTCCTGTTTTATTTCCTGTTCTGCAGATGCAACTCGTCACATTTGGGCTTCACAGTCTGTAACGCATAATCCATCATATTCCAGATGACAGGATGTTACCTTCAGATTTTATGTATTTCATATTGAATCCAGCACAGTTTTGTTTTTCAACCTCCACAAAGTGAAGCCTGAGCTGAAGATTCGTCTCAGCACAGACGAGTCGGCATTATGATTCATTTACCTGCTGAAAGACGCCGATAAAGAGCTGTTTAGTTTATGAACTGCCATAAAATTAGTGAACAGGGACCAGACAGCAGATCTGTGGGACTGTCGGTGCACCCCCCCCCCCCGTCCCCAGACTCCCAGTAATTCCAGTAAACATGAAGGAGATGAAACGATGCTCTGTGCTGGAGATGGCAGAGGATACAGTACATGCCAAATATATGTCAAAACATGTATGATTTCATACCTTTAGTATTTAATGTAATGTGAATTTTGAATACTTGCATATATGAAACTATAATATCTGTTCCACATATACGAATCCTTAATATATACATGTGATAGATGCACTGTGTTGGTGTAGCTGACATCTTTAAAGTAGTTCCAGTTTGAATGTGGACATCTGTGTCCTCATGTGGTTCCAGCAGCCGTACAACATGCACGGACCAGTTGGTGATCCAGTGCAGCGGATGTACTTACTGCTAATATACTGGCTACCTGGAAACATGCTAGCACTCTCCAGCCCAGCTAGCCGCCTTTGTGACCACCGGCCGACATGTTTTCTTGGCTCCGTCTGGCCACGCAGACCATGATGCATCACTTTAAAGGTGCTGTTTGCTCTCCAGTATATACAGAATCAGATGTTGTAACTAAGCTAACGTGGTAGCTTTCGCCATGTTTGACTCTCACTCAAACATCAGCCCTGCTGAGATGGTTTTCTGTTCAGTGGATAGATGGCACAAAGTCTCCTGTCCATCGAAGTTTATCGGTGTTAAAGTCTATAAAAATCATTCATCTCAGCTAGCTTAGCTTAAAGACAAAGACTGGAATCAAGGGGAAACTGCTAGCTTAGCGCCATCAAACAAAGAAATACACCTGTTTGTGTGCGCTGTTTGTGTGTATCTGTGTGTGTGCGTGTGTGTGTATGCGTGTGTTTGTGTGTGTCTGATCCTTTCAGCCACCAGACTGAGAGCTGACCCACATTACACTCTGCTGCTCTGCAAATCAGAGAAACACAATCTATCTTAACCCCTGCACCACTCCATCCATAACACCCCTCATCCGTCACCTCCATCCTTTCATCCATCCGTCCATTCATAATACCCCGTCTCTCTGTGTGCGCTCTGTTTTCTCCGCTGTCCGTCCCAGCCATCCGTCTCTCTCTGTCCATTGAGTCATCCAAATCAGATTAATGCTGACATATGCTGCCACCATTAAGACCACCTACTGGGTCCTCTCTCTCACACACACACACACACACACACACACGCAGTGAGAGTGACGGGAACAACGACTGCATTTCTTTCTGCAGTAATGTTTACAGGAAGGAATCAGCGTTCGCTCGGCCCGCCCTTCTCTTAATGGCACTCTGCCGCTCTCTCGCTTTGCATCAGCCTGTTGCCTCACTACTCAAACACGACACGACACTCAAAGATGTCAGCCGTCAGACTTAAGGTACGCTCACATCAGCCTTCCTTTCAACAAAATTACCGCACTCAGGCCCAAAGCAGGATGAGATGTACAGAGCAGAGCGGCCTCAGCGTGTCGGCGACGCTGCAGTCTGTAATCTTCACATTTGAGCTTTAATTTGAAAACTCACACGGCTCATTCACGGCTCAGCTTTGTGCAAATGTTCTCTGAAATGGTGTGGTGTCGGACTGACGGAGTGATGGCGCGCTGCGTCTCCACCTCCAGACGAAGTGCATCAGTCAGAGCTGAACAAAGGTGAACTCTCACCTGAGCCGAGGGTTGAATGAGACAGATATTCCTTTAAAGAGTTCCTCACTGATTTAGCATTGCCCTGTTAGCTTCACGCTCGCCTAAAACTGAGGCAGCAGAATCAAAACCCTGATGCCTACATTACCCACAATGCACGGTTTGGTGGTGGATTGTGCTAATGCTAGTAGCGGCTAATGTAGCCTGCAGCAGAGGTGTACCAGCTGAAGACGTCTGGTGTCTCTGACTCCACGCTAACAGATCAGTTTCAGTTTGAACACAGCTGATTCTTTTATTTATTTATTTATGTGAGAAATCGATTTTATTTACTTTGTAAAAAGTGAAAAATGTCTATCACATGTTCTGAGAGCTGAAGGTCTTAAATGCTCTGCAAACATATTCAGCTTAGAACGATTTAAAGCAGACAAATGCAGCACCTGAGATCACCTGAGATCACCTGAGAGCACCTGAGAGCACCTGAGAGCACCTGAGATCACCTGAGAGGCTTTACTTTTTGTCTTGTTTCCGCTCCGGCTTTTGGAGATCTACTAAGAGGGTGAAGTACATGTGTCCCTTACGCCTTCAAAAGCAGTTTAAGGTGAACATTTGTACTCAGTGTCGTGTACTCTGTGTACTGCAGTGTGGAACTCGGCCTTTTGAATGTTCACCGAACGTTTTCGGCTGAAAACCTGAAGTCCACTGAACCCAGAGCGAGAGCCTCCATCTGCTCCACCTGTGAACAAACAGCAGCTGCAGACACGTCAGATTAGATCAGCTCTGCAGCCATGACATGATCGCATGTGAGCAGGTGGAGGTGAAGCCGGGACAGCGCGCTTCAGCGTTCAGCGTTCAGCGCTCAGCGTTCAACGCTCAGCGCTCAGCGCTCAGCGTTGGGGCTGCAGAGGAGCTCGTCTCACCGCAGACTCATCAGATATGAGTTTCAGGTGTGCGAGTCCATCGGAGACTCCGGCTGGTTCGGGTCAGTTTTCTTGCCTGAAGCGGCTGAACTGTGTTCTCTCCCTCGATGCGCCGGTGGCCCCATTGCTCACACAGATGCTCCACATTCAAACACTCTCAACTTTATTTTCACATTCAAGGCCACACGCTGAAGTTTCCAGACAGGTCGGGGAAATTCAGCTGCATGTGAACATCGACGCTTTTGAAGTTTGGTCCTAACATCAGACGTTTGAATGCGTCAGTCTTCAGAGTGACGTCTGTGTGTGGTCATAAAGTTTTATTTATTTTGCTCCGCCCCGGTGACGACGTAATGATGTTGATATGAATTAATTGGATATTTGAAGGCACCTCAGTAACCAAACACAGCTGCTAGCTGCGTCGCTAACGCACTGAATTCAAATTTAAAGCAGTGTTGTTTTGAGACGCACGGACGCTCTTTGGACTTTCCAGTTTAATGTAATGGCACATTTAAAATCCTTTAAAATATGTTAAAATATTTAACACAGTGTAACTTTAAAATTCTGTTAATTGATGTGAATCGTGTGTGAAAATTATTAATTTGAGAAGAAGAAGTCAGCAATTTGGAAACACAGTGACTCCGCGTGCACAGATTATTATAATTATTATTTCTCTGACACCGGCCACGCTTCATTTTTCTAACCAAAAATCATTTCATCAACATTTTTCTGTTTGTTTGAACTTTAATTTCCCATCGACACGACAAACGATGAAACTATTCAGATCTTTTACTAAACTAAAACTAACAATACTTCAGTTTTTACTCAAAATACAAGTAAAAATCCTGTATTAAAAATCTTAGTTAAGTAAAAGTACACAAGTATTATCCTGTGAATATACTTCTTATATGACTGGATTGTAATTAGAGATGCTGTCATGCGCTTGAGCTCATTTTAATGACTTTAAACACTGCTGGGTGTCTTAATCTCTGCTAATCCATCATAATTTCTGAACTATGAAGTAACTGAAACTGTCGCATAAAGGTAGTGGAGTAAAAAACTGTAGTAGAGTAGAAGTAGAAGTAGAAGTAGAAGTAGCGTTGAAGTACTTGCTGCTGTCGTCTTTACTGGGAGAAACTGGTCACACTTACAGCAGCTGTGGGAAATGAATAGATGGATATGATGCTTCATACGAGTGTGTTTTCTGTGTGTGTGTGTGTGTGTTACACCGTGTTTCTGTTATTGAGTCAATCAATCACGCACCAACATAATAACAGCAGCGCCGTGTGTGAAAGCTCAGTGTGTCTCTGCTCGTTTGTTCAAACCTGTTCAAGTGGTGATTGACTTTAATTACTAACAGTGATGTGAGGAGCACAATAATAATCCCTCAGTCCCTCTGCTTCTTCTTCTCTCATCATCCATTTATATAACTGCACCAAACTGTGTGTGTGTGTGTGTGTGTGTGTGTGCGTGTGTGTGTGTGGAGGGCTGTTATATAACATTAACGCGAGTAAAAATCAGGAAACATGTCCGTCCTCGTGTTCGTCACCGCTCTTTCAGAGTGAGGTCTGTTGCGGCACCTGAGCAGCAGGAAGGTCTCTGATTGGACGGCTGGGAGAGGGAAGGGTTAACCTCCATCTATCATCCGTATTGATCGTTTGGTGTGAGCGAGGTGTGTTGTAATGATGAAGATTTGGTGCTCCCAGCCTCTGTTTGTGTGAGAGATAATGAAGAAATAGCTGTTCAGTGGTTTAATATAATTGTTGTTTTATGGACTGTGACTTGGCTTAATTGCTTTAGATTCTGTGTGATGTTATAATTTGCTCTTTTTTTAATGTGTGTTTTACTTTGGAGTTACGCTGCTGACTCACATTTCTATTAACTTCACCTTCTTCATGAACTCTGTTTTAATCACTGCAGCTCGTCACACTGCAGAGTATATATCATATTTATTTTTATTGGACATTTCTGCGTCATATTTAACTTTGTACTACTTTTATTTTCTCCTACTTACTACGTTAGTGTGTTCATGAAAACCTGCTTGTGATTGAACCCGATTGTAAGTTTGATTGATTGATCGTCACTAATGATAAAACGATGGCGGTCTGAGGGATTTCATGGGAAACTCGCGTGTTGCTTTACAGACGTCCAGATAAATGAACCTCTCATTTTAAAGCAGCTCTCTGCTTGAGCCAATCAGCAGTTAGGTCCCGCCCAGCGGTTTTGATGACTGACGGTTTTCAAGAAGGACGTTATTGAGCACACAGCATTCGTTAAAGGTGCACAAAGAGGTCAGAAAAGTCCGGATCCTGAAAGGCTGAACTGGCCGTTTCCTAATCTCTGTGATGGAGTCGTCAACATTTTCATCGTCAATGACTTTGATTATCATCTCTACTGTGAGTGTAATATTTGTATCAGCTGTAACAAATCAGGCAGTCGACATGAAAACACATCTGAGGAAGCAACTGGTCCAGTCGTGTGTGTGAGCGTGCGTGTGTGTGTGTATGTGTGTGTGTGCGCGTGTGCGTGTGTGTGTGTTAAAAGCAGCTGTTAGCTTGCGCGTCGTCACATGTTGGGAGGCTCAGTAATCAGTTTGTGTTAGCTATGTTGCTGGTTAAATATGCATGCAGCCGCACCGACGCGGCATCTTTAATTAAACAGGAGTAAGCTGCTGTTATTCCAGCATGAATTCTTCATGATCGTTCCGCTGCCAATTAACACCACGCGTCACGCGCACGGACGCCGAGATGACGGGGTTAATGTGTGAGGATCTCCAGCAGTAATTTTTATTTTTCATCACGGAGGTTATCATCACTCTATCGGCGTCGGAGGGGGAGGGAGGTGGGTGCGTGTCAGAGGAGGCGGCTGCTGCTCGAGTGCAGAAAACATCTCGTCACCTTTATTCCTTCACACCTTTCAGCTTCCACACGGTGAGCGGCATCACGGCAGGTATCGTACTTCTTCTTGGGAAGAGACGTGAGGTCCTTAAAAGTCACTAGAAGAGAGAATTTCATTTAGAAGGATGATGAAGATGATGAAGTGGAGCCAGAGTTTGTACTTAAGTACAGCTCTTACACACTGCAAACAGGAAGCTTCCACCTTCTTTGAAACAGGAAGCTACTCAAACCGCCAAAATAAGACCCAGCGAGCTCAAAGAAAGTCTGAGACCTGCAGCTGAACGTCTCAGCATGTTTTCTAATAAACAAAATATTGTGTATGAAAAACAACAGTAACCCTTTGCTGCCGGACTGAACCGAGCGCGTCGCTGTCTGACCTCAGATCAGCTGTAACATGACAGCAGCTGTCCTCTTCCTCGCAGGGTGAAAGGCTTCCTCACTCTCATACATGTTTCCTCCTGTGGTGTTTATCAATTAGCAGATGATTCTTCTTCTGCGTGAGGAGGAGCCGGTTTGAGTTTTATCACATGGAGGTGTCAACTGGAACTTCAGAGCTCCACAGCTGAAATTGGACTTATTATTGGACGTACCTCCAGCTATTAATTAGGACTCCTTCCTTTCATTTCTGTAATTATTTCCCACCTGCGGCTCTTGTGTCAGCCCAGCTGTCTGCGGAGGAGAGCGTCTCTGTGAAAAGACATTTTCCTGCTTTGAGTCAAAACATCCGCCGTGAGAAAAGAGCAGGTGTCACTAATAACATTAATGATCTCTCCCTTCCACAGAATAGATCAGAGGCATCGGATTGGCTGTACTTTTCCTTTGAAAACAGAAAGATTAAGAAGGTGAAATGATGTTAATTTCCTTCTCATGTCTTCTTCATTCACCCTCTGTCCTCGCCGTGAAGACTTCGTCCCATTACCTGCTCCAGCGGCGCCGAATCATCGACTCCCTCGCCGCCCTGTTTATCCACTTTAATCTGCCGGGCCTGCGCAATCAATGTTAATGTGTTTTATGAAATGTTAACTCGCTGCCAACGCTGCTCCTCCTGATTAAATATTGACAGAGGAGCATCATGCTTTGGTTTTCTGAATACATCGATCTCACCTGTACCTGCAGCGGAGCACTTCTGACGTCTGGAACGCGGCCTTTCCTGCTTCCAGCTTCACTCCTCGGACAAACACAACGATCCAACAGCGTTTTAGTTTCTCCAGAAAGGTTTTTATTCTGTTTTGCTCTCACGCTTCAGTCTCTCTTATTCTTTGATTCTTCCTCTTCCAAATCGATGCTTCCTTCTTCCAGCCAAGTGTCCTTGCCTGAAAATAGGAAGCGTTCCTTTTCCCTTGCTTCCTTCTGAAGATATTTCCTTCATCTCTTTTTCTGAACCAGAAAGTTTTGCCTCCTGGCGAGGACGTTTCAGTCAGCCCGGCTCGTTCAGGAGGAGGCGTCGTCGCTCCTTTTTGCCCGCCTGTGTTTCATGTGGTCTGGGATGCTTCCTTCATCCTTTCCTCCAAACTGTTTCCTGTCTACCACACTTCCTCTGTCTTCGTCACCTCACGGGGTGAAGCTGCAGCTGGAATATTTTCGGCACGTGTTCAGCAGTGTTGGTTTTGTGTGTCTGATCAAACGTGGACGCTTCACCTCCTGTGAGCTGCTCCTCGGCCTCCTCCGTCTGTGCGTCAGCGGGCGAGCGAGGTTGCTGTGAAGTGTAGAGAGGGAGAGCAGGTGGAGGTGAAGACGTCGAACGGCTGTTTCACGTCACCTCAGTCCGTCCAGTGATGACGGGGGAGACGGACGACCAATCGGATCTCTGAGGGGACCGTTCAGGTGTTTCAGGCCCATCTGAAAGGCTCCAGATTCTTCCTCCCTTCAGGTTTCTGTGGCCTCTCGTCTGTGAAGCTGCTGCCCAGTGAGGGTCAGCTGTGAGGGAGGAGGATGAGACGAGGGAGCAGCAGCCCCAGCGCTGTAATTTCGCAGTATTCCTGAATGCATCTCAGGCTGCAGTCCTGTTTTCTTCTTCTCCTGCTGAGCGAGGTGAGGAGCGGCGACTTCAGCCCTGTGTGGGAGGACGAGGAGAGGAAGAGCAGCTAATTATTTATCCATTTGGAGGTGATGCACTGCGGCGTTCCTCCGGCCCCGCCCTCCCAGCCTCACCTCCCCTCGCCTCCCCTCATCTGATGGTGCAGCTCAGAGCACTCAGAGGTCAGAGGTCAAACGCTGTGAATGTGAGCGAGGTCTCCCACCAAACCCATTACCCAAACTAATGTGTGTTTTTCCGCCGACCAGCAGAAAGCGAGCTGCTCGCCTCGGCGCCGCCGCTCTCATTAGGACAACAGCAACAGACAACAGCTCAGCGCCACCTGAGGCTAAAGGTTAGCTTACAGCGCTAACCTTCAGCCCATCTTTCCCCGGTTTGATTTCCACATTTTCCTTCATTTTCAAAGCGAGAACATGGAAGTGAACATTTTCCAAGTCTGAGAAAACTTTAAAACCAAACTTTACTTTTAAGTTTCTGTGCAAGCAGACAGACGCAGACAGTCCGTGTGTCTCCGCTGATGACGCCGTCCTCCTCACGCTCAAGACTTCTACCCTGAGGCTCCTCCATAACTACGATCCGGCAGAGATGAGTCCAGTGAAATCTTCGTCTTGTAAACTTCTTTCTTAACTTTGATCGGTGTGTTCTGCATATGCAGGGCTCAGATTTGAAAAAAAGGATGAAGAAGCAGCCACACTGTCTTTAAATGAGCCGTTGGTGGACGCGCAGCACAGGTTTGGATGGATGTTTGTGCCTGACAGTCTGTCGGAGCCTTGAAAGCCTCAGCAAAGAGCTTCATAGACTGATGAATGAGTTTAGACTTTGAAAAGATGTCTGAGAAAAGCGGCAGCGTGTTGTGAAGTCACATAGCAGAGGCCTTTCTGTGGTGACTGAAGTGGTAGCTTTGTTGGTCATTTTTAATATATATATATAAATATACGGTAATAGTTTCCGTACTGATGGTGCTGCGTTCATGAAAACAAAATAAAATCAGATTCTAAACCTGCGTTCAGAGTCAGACGCATTGCTGCGATCCACCTGCAAACTTCTGACGGTACATGCATACTGTGTATTTTTTGGGTACTTTGGACTTCCTCTGTTATCCCCTGTGCTGTTTCCAGCGTAAGAGCAGTGGATTGTGGGTAAGTCCCACAGGCACCGCATGAAGAGCTGCAGGAGTTCAGAAAGTGAGCATGAAGGGCTGGAAAGTTTGAGCGAGCCCTGCAGCAGTTTGTGGTTTCGCAGTGGGACAGTCCTGAACCCCTCACACACCGTCTGATGGTCGGACGCTGGGACCAGACCTGCTTCCAACACACACACACTTCAGGAAAGTTGTTTAAAATGTGGGCACGCTGTCAAAGGAATACTCCAGCATGTTTGGAGATCTATTTATTCCTGACTGCACCAGGAAAAAAGAGGCTTTTCTCATGAAAGAAAACACGTTTTTGGTTTATAAAGTATCAACTCTGCGGCCGAGCGTCGGGCTAAATGCTCGCTGTGCTAACATGCTGATGTTTAGCTATGGTCATCATCTTAGCTTAGCATGTTAGCATGCTAACATTGGTTGATTATAAAGATAAACAAAGTACAGGTGAGACAGGTGTTTGATCTTTAGCTTTTGGTGACGTCCATCCAATAGTTGCTGAGACCTTTAACTCAAAACCAGAAATGTCGGCCTCATGGTGGCGCTGGAGGGAAAAGGTCATCAGGGTCATCAGTTTCTCTGGACCAGAGTGTGTCATGGGGATCCTCGTTAGTTCACGTCCATATTCAAATACAAAACCTTTATTAAACAATGTCTGTGTTCACATTTACAGGCAGGAAACAGTAAAGTTACATCAACATCGCAGCCAAACAAATACAAATGATTAAAATTAAAATTTTTATTTTTAATTGAAATTTCTGTCAACTGACAGTTGATCTCAGTTCAGCTCAGCCTCCATACTGAAAAATCAAAAATCAAAGGAAGCCTGTTTGCATGTTTTATTTCTTACACGTGTCTTAAAAACCTCTTAAAGCCGCTTCCTGAAAACCTTTGTGGAGGGTTTAAAGAATGAGATTCGGCTCTCTGCGCTCTGTTTTTAATTAAATAAGGTCAAAAACTCCACAGGGACCCTTTAAGTCTGCTTACGACTGAAGGCTGAAGTGAACAGACTCCAAACAAAACCTTTGCAGTCGTCTGAAAACTCCCGTTAGCCGTGTGATAAACACCGTGTGTAAAAATCAGAAGGCTTTGAACGAATCGATCGTCATGTCATCGACAGATTTCCAGATCAGACGACTTTTCAGGGCGCCGTCGTGTTTTACAGGTCAGACATCACAGTGAAGAGTCAACAGCTTCTGTGAGTTTTCATCCGGAGGGAAATGAAATGTCAGAGAGTTCAGATCGGATCCTGAACGGAGATTAAATACAGATCATAAAGTGATTTAAAACATGTTGGCGAGGGGGGCGGGGTCAGCATCTGTCTGCGTTAGAGGATTACTGACCCCCCGTCAGCCCTGACACCAAATCCATAAATACTTCTGTTTGGATTACTTCTGTTTGATCATATTACCATGCTTACATTAAGGCGGTTGTTAACCTACATATTTCACATTAGCGCATTAGCTTCTGTTAGCGTCTGTTAGTGGTGTTTTTAGCGTTTGTTTGTTTGTTTACCAGTAAATTCTGTCACATGGACGTTTGTTATTGTCGTCAGAGTGTTTGATGTCATATGTTTAGGAAAAACAAGCAAACAAAGCTGATGAGCTCAAACATTAAACTTATTGTTTTTGTTGTGTTTTCAGTTTAGGTCAAAACAGATTAGCAAAGTGTCACATTCTGTTTTATTTATGTTTCAAACCGCTTGTGTGACGCTCGTATCGTGAGAAAGGCCTCGCATCCGGACAACAACCGCAGATATCATCTTTATTTATTATTACCTGACACCAATATTACCCACAATGCAATTGCAGCACCAGCAGTTGAGTTCAGGTGTGTTATGCCAGCAGCTGCAGAGGGCTACGACCGCCGCTGACTCAAGTGACATCACTCGAGGCCGTCTCTCAGACTCCCTCTGACACACTGAAGGAAACCAGGAAACACGCTGTGATATGTGAAATCACAGTGTGAGACTCATCTATCAGTCAATCATGGTGTCGAACACGGAAAGAGGACAACTTGTTCGATACGAGGACGTTTGAAATGAGCGCAGAAAGCAGAAGTCTGACGGTGAAGACGAGCAGCAACAGGAAACAAAAAGAAAATCAGCCCACGCAGGCGAAGAGAAGGTAGAAACTTGATGATTTGACTTGATGACGTTTTACTGTTTGTCTCTTCCTGGTGTCCGTCTCGGAGTGACTGACGGACGCAGGAGACGACAGCAGCTGGAGGAGGACGATCCGCTCCGCCGCAGAGCCTCAGCGTCCATCCTGTCCATTCAGGCTCGATGTGTCTGTGATGCGAGTTCATGAAGGAAATCTCTTACTGTGCTGGAGCGGTTTACCCACAATTCATTGGGACTGTTCCTGTTGTGATAACGACGCCGATTGACAGACGAGGCGGCGAGCTGCACACAAAACTTCAGTCATGTTACTCAGATACTGCACTGTGGAGCAAGTTTGGAGTACTTCTACTTTATCTGAGTCCGTTTGTGTCACTTTCTCCTCCACATATTTAATATGATATTAAAAACAGCTGAAACGAGTTGATTAATCGGTTAGTTGATTGATGTTTTGATAAGATCAGACTTTATTGATCCCGCACCGGGAAGTTAAGTCGTCACAGCGAGCAAATATTAAAACAGCAAAAACAGCGACAGAGAAGGTCAAGATAAAAAGTTCATACAGAATAAAAAAAATCAAGTATGAATCTGAACGTTCTCCGACGTCTCTGCCTGAAACAAACAGGAGACAGATCAGATCAGGGGGGCTGGTGGCGAGGAGAGAGAGACGACTTCTGCCCGAGCATCGCCGGCGCCGTCCGATTGAGCCGATCGCCTGCAGCTACAGGTGGGTGGACCAGTTTACACGCCTGTCATATCACAATGTGGTATTTTCTCCAATGATAGAAACACGTAAATACGACAAACTACGACGTCCTGTTCACGGCGTGAATCCTTGAAGAAACTCTCGCCACACTCAGCTTTGTTTGCGTCCGTGTTTCCCGGCTCGCCGTCTTAGCGCCCCCTCGTCCTCGTCCTCAGGACAGACTAAATGGGACAGACTCATGGAGAAAGAGTTCCTCGTGCTGCTCGAGATCAAAACTAGAAGCAAACAAATTCACGAACAGAAGATTAAACTAAACAACAACGAATGAAAATGATTAAAATGAATGTGTTGAAAGAAGAAGAGATTTACGTCCACCGTTGTCTCAAGGCTGGACAAAGAAAAGGAAAGGAAATTGAAAAAATGACAGATAAAATAGGACAGAAGTGAACATGTTGGACGTCAGGAGACAGTTTTCAGTTTCGTTTCCTTTGACTCCGTCTTGATTTCTTTCTGTGTAAACATGTCTGAACATCCTGTAAATGTGACGACAAGCGACAGTCTGAAGAAACGTGTTTCACTGGATGATAAGAAAGAATAATGAAGTGTTTCAGTCTGTAAACAAGGCAGAGTAGACAATATTTAAACTGATTCAGAGGACAGAAAACAACAGCAACCAATCAGAAAAATACACGAGGTGATGAAGTGATGAAGCCTTCGTTTGTTGGAACCGAAAACTTTCAGGTATTTGTATGAAGTACCTGCTGTTTACCTATAGAAGTACATATTGTAAAGTTGCAGTTATGCCATGTAGTTAATATCCTGTGTGTGTATTTGTATCTAAAGTTTGAGTCATCAGTCTGATTTAATTCACTTCAAATAAAGAGTTGGATTTTCACTGTCAAGGACTGAAGGGAACGTCCTCCACGTCTTTGTGAGACGCTCAGACTGTGGAATGTTTCTGCTAATTATCTTTTATGAAGTGAAAGCAGAGAGCAGGTAGGAGTCAGCGCAGCTTTCTCAGCACACGGCCTTGATGCCCGAGCCAAACTTTTTGTCCTTCCTTTAATCACATCAGTCAGAAGATGAGAGCTCGTTTCCATCACTGTTAACATGTTTACCTGCAGCGGGAAGCGTCTGAACGCAGAATCAATACGCAGAAAGAGCGGGGACGATTACTGGAAGATTAAGAAAGTCAAACGGTAAAACTTTCCCTTCGTCAGTAAAACGCAGGGTGGAAAAATGTGCCAAACATCTGGATGTTTTCCAGCCGTTTGTAGCAACCAGGCCAGGTATTTAAAGCCTAACCCTAACCAATGAACCTGATCAGGTCTCACCATGTCGGTGGCTTGCAGAAAAGTAAAGCTTTTATTGTGGCGAGTTTGGTTGTGCTGCCGGTGGCTGTACCGTGGACTGGCTCTCAGATCCTGGAGTTCACACTGTTCAGATAAGAATTAAGACACACAGAAACAATATAGACGCACACCGAGAGTCAATATGTGGATGCAGTCGTCCCCCTCCTCCTCCACCTGTTTCTCCTTCCTCCCTCCTCCTCTTCCTCCTCAGACAGGAGGCGCTGATGGAATCAAAGCAGCATGGATGTCGCCTTTGAAGTCGAGATGGAGAGATGAAAGGAGTTCTGACCTCTCCTCCCTCCATCACCTCCTCCCTCCCTCTCTCTCTATCCCCCTCATGCTCACTCACCTCTCCCCTCATCGCACTCGCAATTTTGCTCTCAGACAGGATGTCATCATCATTTTTCCCTCCAAAATAAGGGCGTGTGGCCCCGCCCCTCACTGGACAGGTGGAAAATGAAGCTTTTAACAGGAGACGGAACATGAAGACGTAGTTTGGTGTTTGCAGACGGACGCTGAGCCGCTCCTTCACATCTGATGGCTGTTCCCTGACCTTCACTGAGGAAGACTGTCCTCCATCGCAGATGAAGATGTCCGTCCCGTCTGTCTGTAATAGTTTGATTTCATTGTTTTACCTCGCTGACCGACCAGATTAGCACCAGGAGGCGGAACTCGGAGCAGACCCCGCTCACAGCTCTGAAGCTGTGTGTTTGTTTTAGCGCTGTTAGCGAGCGCGTTAGCGTCGGTTCGTGTGTAGGCGGGACCTGTGTGGGTTGCGGGGCAGCGTCTCATTGGCTGCCGGCAGGTGTGTTTTCTGAGTGGCGGCTCTCTAATGAGCGCCCGTGGGAATCGGACTACAGGCCTGTGCTCTAACAGGCCTGCGGGCAGAAAGGCCTCCATCTCCCATCATGCCCCCCCTCGCACCTCGAGCTCGGTAGCTCACGCTGCATTCAAAGCATCAGGGAGATGTGGTAAAAGGCAGTTTCCTCTGAGTGAAACACCCCTCAGCTTATTGTTCAGACTATAAATACGGCAGTGATACCGGCTCCGCTTTGGACAGTAAATAACACAGAGGACACGTTTGAGCTTCATGAGCAGGACCTGCAGGTTTTGTTCCAGAAGAAAAAAAAACTCATTCAGAATATCGCTGACATTTGTAAGAATGATGACAACCAAACGTACGGCGCTGGACCTCAGCGGTTACTGTGTCTGAAATCATTGATTTTCAATATGGATGCTCTTCAGTGGCCTTTAATAAACATTGTTTCCCACACGCCCGGGACGTTCGTGGGAGAAAGCACGGCGAGCGTTCGAGGGGTCAAATCGGACGCATTTATAATGAGGACAGAGGAGCGAGCAGTGTGTGGACGGTTTGGCTTACAGTCCAGAGAGAGGCTTTGTTTGTTAGAAAGACAGATGAAAGAAGTTCTTTAAAAAGGTAAACAAACATGGCCGCCTTCGGCACTCTCACACACACACACACACACACACACACACGCACACACCCTCCATCAGACCACAGCACATCAGTGTGTCATGCTGTCAGTGCGTCTTGACATGTCAACTCCTGATGGGGTTACACTTGTTGATTTGTTGATGCTATCACACACACACACACACACACACACACACACACACACACACATACACACGCTGTCAGTTTGTCACCTGATGCCTCAATCCACCTCACAGAAAGCTGTCAGTCATCCTGACAGCCATATTGTTAGTAGCGACCCAGAAACAAAATGGCTTCTTGCGTGTGTGCGTGTGTGTGTGTGTGTGTGTGTGTGTGTGTGTGTGTGTGTGTGTGTTCGTTCTTTGCTGCAGCATCAGTGTGTGTTACAGATACATCCTGTGATCTGTAAATCAAACTGTAGCCCCGCCCACGGCTAAAGCTCAGCTCACGTGATTGGATCCTGCTGTCTCCTCCAGATTGATTGACAGGTCATTGAACACAGTGATGAACATCTCATCTCAGCTCTCGATGCCTTTGTAACATGTTTTTATCAGTAATGTTTGCAGTAAAACATCATGTTTATGTACATACTGTATACATTTACTTCTATTTTCACAATTAGTTGCCTGGTAACAACAGACACTCCAGGAAGTAACTAGCTATTGGCCGGCTGTAGCCCACCTCACAATACAAACATCAGTTTAAACAAACGACGTACGACATGTTAATGTGTGAGCTTTGAAGGTGCTCGTTGTTCTGTTTGGACCGAGCCAACCAAACTGATGCTAAGCTAGGCTAACGTCTGCTGGCTGTAGCTTCGTACGTGCCGTACAGACAAATACAGAAAAATACTGTTGATGAATAATGTTGAAAAATCAATATTATTTCTGATATGTATGGCTTTGTGGTGTAAGCTGAACAGTCTGGATGGTCTGAAGTGGTGAAGCCGATTTTTCTCACCTGTAGTGCAAACTGGAAAGTGGTCAGTGGTGCGTTCAAGGAAGCTCAGACTTTTGAATTTAAGCTACAGAACTATGCAGGTGGTTTTATATTAATTCTTCATTCAATGTGCACATTTTCAAGTTTATTTATACAGAGTTTAATTTTTTTTCTCTGTTTTGTATTTTATTCCCTTCTCTGTCTGTTTTATATTCCTGATACCCAGCGTCCTGCTGCCTGCTGCACCCAGATTTCTCCTATGGGGGATCAAAAAAGTGTTAGTTTTTTTCTAAGTGCGTGAAGTCCATGCTGTGCACAAAGCTTTTTTCCAACCACCCTCGCTGCATGTGGACCTGACAGGACGTCCAACTGTCCACTGACAGTCAAAAAGTCAGATGTGTGTCAGGAGTTAAGGTGGACGCTGCGAGACTTTGTTCTTAGTTCTGTAAAACGTGGGTCATGTGTGTCACACTGCGGTGAGGTCGTCCTGTCTTGGGTTATTGTCTTGTCATTTCCTGTGTTATTTTGAAAGTCTAACTCTCCTCTCGTTTCAGGTCACTTGCCCTTCCTCTTGTGTCACCCGTTTGTCATCCCTG
The DNA here is from genome assembly GCA_037975065.1 of Chaetodon trifasciatus. Lineage (NCBI taxonomy): Eukaryota > Metazoa > Chordata > Actinopteri > Chaetodontiformes > Chaetodontidae > Chaetodon > Chaetodon trifasciatus. The sequence continues at coordinate 716,981 of JBBMOE010000036.1, read as the reverse complement.
ATTCCTGATTGTGTCCACCTGTTCCCCATTACCCTCATGTGTTTAAATAGTCTGCGTTTCCCTTTGTCTTGTGCCGAAGTGTTTCGTCTCGTGTCCGATCACCAAAGCCTGCATCATAGTCCACAGCCACAGTCTGTTTCCAGTAAGTCTTGATTCCTCGTCAGAGTGATTTTTTGTTGTAACTTTTGTAGTTAAGTTTTGCATTTATAGTTGTAAGAGTCTTTTGCTTTCTTCATTAGCCTCCCTTTGGAGTGATTTTTAGTTCATATAGTAATAGTAGTATTGAGTCTAGCCTCCATCTTTTAGGAGAGTTTTTTGTTTCTTTCCTGTCCTTTCCTTTTTCCTTGATCGCTCTACCTCCATTCGGAGTGACTTTAGTTTAAAGTTTTGTAGCCTTTTGATTTCCCTCTGAGAAGAGTGATTTTGATTTTGATAAATCTCATAGATCTGCGTATCTGGTATTTTCCTCCTTGGGAGTGTTTTTTGTTTTCACTAGAGTCGAGTTTTTCATAGCTCAGTTTTCATAGCCCTTTTGTTTGCTCTGCATTGGGGGTTTCTTGATTTAATAAAAGTCTGCTCACTGACCTACTCTGCGTCTGAGTCCTATTTGAGTTCAGGCCTGACAATGTGACGAGCCCTGCTGCTGCAGACAAACGTGACGCTGTGAGTGAACGATGAGCTGAAAGTCACCATAAAGCCATAAAACCTGCAAGTGGTTTTCATGCTAAACCTGCCCAGCTTGGCCCAGAATGGTTGTAATGACTCTCTGACCTTTGTTCCTTTGTTCCAGGTCAGATCAGTGTTGTTTGTCTGTCCAGGTCTTTCACATTGGACGGTGTGGTGAGCAGTGTTTCAGGGGACACCACAGGACTCAGAAGCAGGTCAGACGATCTGAGCAAAACACACTTAAAGAGAAAATGAGGCTGAAATGATCACCTGAGATCAGCGTCTCCCAGCATGCAGTGCGCACGTCGCGTCTCCAGACGGAGCAGCTTTAAGTGATTTCATGCCAGAAGGAACAACAATGACAACCAACACGAGCGCTGAGCCATAGTATTTTCTAACGTGATGGTTATCGATCTGCAGTGAATACAGTTCATTCCCAGACGACTTTAGGACGACCGCTGAGGTAATTTCATCTCGTGCCATTAAATGCACGAGCGCAGTGAATCATTTCTGTCAATGCAAAGCAGGAAATGAGGTTTCTTTATTAGAAAACACAGCTGTAAGTGGGATCAAGGAGACTCTGGAGGATCTGGTCTCAAACACAGAACGTCTCAAGAGAGCTCTCAGTCATTCATGAGCGTTCAGGTCCTGCCGCCGGTCAGTTCCTGTTCATCAATAATGTATTTCAATGAAAGTGAGCATGAATAACAGTTTGGCAGCTTCTCTTCAGGTTTGCTCGTGGGGAAAGATGGTGGTCGCGGTGAGAAGGACGACGTGGTGGTGGAGCGTCTTCACGGGCGGTGCAGACGAAGCTCGCTTCTCCACGCACGTCTGTTTCTTAATGTATTTTCTCAGAAATGGTTTCTGTCGCTGCAGAGCACTAATGGCTGCTCTTAAAGGGTAGGAAATGTGACTCGGCGCCCTCTGTGGTGCCCCTCCAGTGGAGAAGGCATGATGCAGGCCGCTCCGCGCTGCCCTCTCACACGGGAACATTTGATGGAGTGCCCTCTGTGGTGGCCTTCCAGTGGAAAAAGCATCACGACTCTCTGCTTTCTAACTTCACTGAGACTTTAAAATCCACTTCAGGCTTCAACGGTTCATGTCGTCCTCACAGCTGGCAGACATGTTTCAGGGACCGAGCAGTCAGCGTCAGTCCACCACTGAAACACCTCAGCAAGTGTCTGATGGAGGTCTTTGAATTCCTGATCTGATCCTCGTCTTCCACAGAGGATGATGACGGTGAAGACGTTGTTGATGGTGATGACAGTGATGGCGGTGAAGACGTTGTTAATGGTGATGGCGGTGAAGACGTTGTTGATGGTGATGACGGTAGTAGCTTGATGATTGTAGTAAGTTTGGAGATGAGAAAAACTTCACAAGTGACTCATTAATGGCACAAACCATGTTGTCGCTTCCTGTGATGTTAGTAAAGAAGTTGGTGCTGTCGGCGTGACGGAGCTGAGCTCAGATAGGTCGACCAGCGTAACGCACATACGAGAAGGTGGAAACAAATCGCTGCGTTTATGAATATTAATAAAAGCAGCATCAGTCAGTGAAGAGCAGTTTCTGTAAACAGCAGAGTGCAAAGACTGCTGTGACAAACACTGAATGATTAATGGAACGGGTCACTTTGTGTTATTATTATGTACTCTGTGTGAATACATGTGTGTACAGAGTACTGCGAGTTACATTTGGATGATGCAAAAGTCCTGAGTGAAGGAAGAGTAGGTCATTCTGCCCTCGTCATCCTCACCAGAGAGACTCATTCCACACAAAAACATGACGAAGCTGTTCACTACAGACAGACAGGCAGAGAGACAGACAGACAGAGAGACAGAGAGACAGAGAGACAGAGACAGACAGACAGGTGGAGAGAGAGACAGAGACAGACAGGTGGAGAGACAGACAGGTGGAGCAGAGAGACACACAGACAGAGAGACAGGTAGACAGACAGGCAGAGAGACAGACAGGTGGAGAGACAGACAGGTGGAGCAGACAGACAGGTGGAGCAGAGAGACAGACAGGTGGAGCAGAGTGGTGATGAAGTCTTTTTGAAAAATTATAAATAATAATTAATGGTAATCAGCCCTCTGTTGGTGGTTGACCTCGCTGTTACTATGGAGACCACAACACACAAACACAAACAGTGGCTGCACTGTGGAGCTCTGCGTGTGTGCGTGCGTGTGCATGTGTGTGTGTGTGTGTGTGTGTGTTTTATTTCATTTCATTTGAGACAAGCGTAACTGTTCTGTTGCTGGCAGCACATTAATGTGTGTGTTGCATTAATGAGAAAGGATGATGACACACACACACACACACACACACACACACACAGAGTAATACTAATAGACACACACACACACACACACACACACACACACAGAGTAATACTAATAGACACACACACACACACACACACACACACACACAGAGTAATACTAATAGACACACACACACACACACAATAAATGGCTCACTCAGTGCTCAAGGGTGTGTGTGATTATGTATGTGTGTGTGTTTCGTGTTGGGGGTGGAGCCGGCAGATTGATTGACAGTATTTTCCAGTGGGCGCCATGGTAACAGATGTTAGAGGAGAGAGAGCACGTTTAGATGAAGAACCTGAAGTCTGAACTCTCCTCCTCATCATCCTCATGGAGCTGCTCCGTTTGACGGACGAGGACAGACTGGACGGACATTTGATGAGACGACGACCTCTGACCGCTCTGACCAATCAGCTGTTCCAACTATCTACGGTGGCCCAAAGAGCTCAATGACACGAGACAGAACACGAGCGACAAAGGACAAAACTTTCACCAAGTTCACAACTCAGACGCACAATTTAAACACAGAAAACACCAACCGAGTACTGACAACACAAACGAATACTGACAACACAAACGAATACTGACAACACAAACCGAGTACTGAAAACACAAACCGAGTACTGAAAACACAAACGAATACTGAAAACACAAACCGAGTACTGAAAACACAAACGAATACTGAAAACACAAACCGAGTACTGAAAACACAAACGAATACTGAAAACACAAACCGAGTACTGAAAACACAAACGAATACTGAAAACACAAACCGAGTACTGAAAACACAAACGAATACTGAAAACACAAACCGAGTACTGACAACACAAACGAATACTGAAAACACAAACCGAGTACTGAAAACACAAACGAGTACTGAAAACACAAACGAGTACTGAAAACACAAACCGAGTACTGAAAACACAAACTGAGTACTGACAACACAAACGAGTACTGACAACACAAACGAGTACTGACAACACAAACCGAGTACTGAAAACACAAACCGAGTACTGAAAACACAAACCGAGTACTGAAAACACAAACGAGTACTGACAACACAAACGAGTACTGAAAACACAAACCGAGTACTGAAAACACAAACGAGTACTGAAAACACAAACGAGTACTGAAAACACAAACCAAGTACTGAAAACACAAACTGAGTACTGAGCGTGTTTTCAGGTTTGTGACGATGTATTTTCAGCTGATCTAAGAGTTTATTTCGCTGAAGACAAGAAGAAGACGAAGAAGAGGGAACTCTTCATCCTTCAGTTCAGCACAAACCATCAACATTAACTCATCTTCAGATGTAAAGTTGTACTTAAACACAGTATGTAGTAAATGTACTCGGTCACACTCCATCATGGCGTCGTGCTCTTGTGGTCCCTCCTCTGTGTTTTGACGTGTTTGTTGTCAGCTGGTCGCTGACCTCACCATGTTGGCTCCTCATTGGATAATGAACAGCATCTGTTGAGGAGGGGTCAAAGGTCACCTGACAAACAGCAAGAGGCCGACCGTTGTGTTTACACCTGTCTGTGTTTCCGTGACGCCCGGCCAGTCAGACGCAGCGACCACGGACCCGCCCACTGTCACCTCGCTGTTGATGTTTCTGTCGTCTGATTGGCCGACCCGTCGGCCTGTTAATTATGCCACTTCATCTTCTCTCTACACAGCAATTAATACTGATTTGCATACTTAAAAGCATCTTTCAAACCTCTCCACACATACACACACACACACACACACAGAAATAAAACAGGCACTGTCGCCATGGTTACTGCACCGTGGCGAGACAAATGGCGGCTCGCAGCCTCGCCGAGCTGCTTCTGTCCAATCTCTAACTTCAGTTCTGATTAAAGGACAGTTCTGGTGTTTCTGCGCTGAGACAGAATGGAAAGTGGTCGTTGGTGCGTTCAGGGAAGCTCAGACTTTTGAAGATAAGCTACAGAACTGTGCAGAATGTAGTCGTATTGATTAAACAGGCCCTATGAAAGAAAGAAATATTTCTTTGGCTTAACAGACTTTTATTTGAGCATCTCGTCATGTCGCTGAGGACGCTGCATCAGTAAGAACAACTTTCCCGTAAAGATCGGCTCCAGTGAAATGTGAGTTTCCTTTTATTCTGAAGTATCCTCCTCTCGCTGTGGAGACCAGAGAAGACAGACGGCTTTCTTCTGGCGTTGCCTTCTGCTCAGGGCGTAATAAAAGCACAGAAAACACTGTTCTAAGCAAACCCAGTGATGGAGGAGTCCCACAGTGTTCATGCAAAGTGCTGAGAGAAGAGGGCGGAAACATTTTAGACTGAAAAACACACGAGATTTAACATGTGAGTGGTCTCTAACTGACGGCTGCTGCTGATGCGTTTGTTTACGTGTTGATTCAGTTTTTTGTACATGCGTGAGGAGAAGAGGCGCGGACTTTCAGGCCCGTTAGATGAAGATGAAGTTAATAAAAGATCCTCAGCTTGAGAAATAAACAGAAAACCTAAACGCACCAAACGAGAGTCCGTCCTGTCCCCGCTCTTCCTCTCTCCTCCTCATCCTTTCTTCCGCCTCCCTTTGTGTTGCAGGTCATCCGGCAAACAGGTTAATTAGCTGAATAAAGTGCTCTGCGGAGGAAATGTCAGGCTCGCTGGCTGCGGTTTGACTTCCTGGATGGGAGGTGAAAGGTCGGCGTCGGGTTGACTGAACTTTTTCCCTCTCACCTTTATCTAAATGTCACCCAGGAGCCATTAGCGTGGGCTCCACCGGGCGACGCTTCATGTGGCGGACTGAAGGCGAGACGTCCTCGGCGTCGCTGATGGACCCGGCGACCCCTGAGACGCCCCTGAACGCTCAACCAGCGTGAAACCTCCGAGGTTCAACAGGGCGCCAAGAGGAGTCTTCACTTCCTGTTTCTGAAGGTCCTGCAGGATACTGATGCATTCATGGCTTCTGGGCAAAACAGTAAATTTCAGCTTCCTGCATGAACTCAAATCTGAATGTTAGATTTCTCAAAGTTATGATTCATGCTCTCCAGAGGATGATCCTTCATGATATTAGAGACCCTGATGCCTCCTCCCGTACCTCCACGATGGCTGTCTGGAAAACGAGGGGCTGGATTTATGTGAAGGATTCGTGGATCTACATGCAGAGGATGAACTCTGTTTGGTTTTGGTGACCCCTGACCTTTCCTCTGGTGCTGTCATCAGGCAACATTTTCCACTTGTACCAAACATGTCAGATGGCTGTATTTAACGAATTTAAAAACGCCTGAAGGGCTAAAAGTATAGAAAATAAAAAGTAAGTGGTTGTATTATTTTTCTAATCCCCTCAGACTTACCTCCGGACCCCCTGTGGGGTCCCGACCCTCAGCTTGGGCCACATGGCTGCGTGTGAATGGATTGAGTCACGGGCTGTGACGATGGGACGCTCTGAGTCTTTGTTCTGTCAGATCCAATAACACAAAACATTCATTTTAATCGATTTGATTCTTTTTAATTTGGGATTTTGCGACGAAACCTCATAACGTGAAGGTTCACTGATGACCTTTGATGAAACTGGTTTCACAGAAAAATCTCAACACGAAGTCAGTTCACTGACTTTCAAAAGGGATGTTTCAGCCTCCAGAGATCCTCTCTTCCTTTGTGTTATTCACATTCTGAACCATGAAAAGTCATTCTGCGTGAGACGTTAGCACTTCCTGTTTGCACTGTGATCATGGACCACAGACAGCAGCGTTACTGAAGAGACCTGAAGCTGTGAGGAGTGAATGTTTAAGTTTGTCTTGGATACTTTCGAGCGGGACGCCAGGATGAAGTGTGTTATAACGGCAAAACGCTGCAAACACAGGAATGATGCAACACCAAAAACACACAAACACATTAAACAAACGCAACAGAAAAACGCTGCAAGAGAAAAATGCTGCAACCACAGAAACGAAGCAGAAGCAAAAACTTACAAACCCACAAAACAAACGCGAAAGAAAAACGCTGCAAATATCCAAAACGCACAAAACCCCAAAATGACCATCCCTCAGGTCGAGTCCACTTCCGTTTTGTGGAGTGAATTTGCAGCGTTTCTCTCTGGCAGTTGTTTTGGGGTTTTGTGTGTTTTGGATATTTGCAGCATTTTTCTCTTGCAGCGTTTTTGTGTTGTGTTTGTTTAATGTGTTTGTGTCTTTTGGGTTTTGCATCATTCCTGTGTTTCAGTGGAGTAGCCACATAAGGGCCAATGTGGGCCAGTGCCACTATGATTGACAGCTGGCCCACCCTATCAGAAGTGCCCGGCATTAACGCGAAAGGAAGGTTGCGTTAGGGAATGAGTTTGCGTCCCTGGTAGAGGTGATGGACAGCTGTCCGCCGGACATTTTCCTGGGTGTCAACAAGCTGTTGAGAGTCATGATAACGCTCGCCACAACCTCATGCACATGCGCGCCCCCCCCCCCCCCAATCGTCTGATCTGTGATGAAATAACAATTTTTTTTAATTTTGGGACAATTGCTGTAGGCCTACTGCCTATATTAAAATTTTTTTAAAAAATAAAAAGGAAAAAAATAGTGGCCCACACTGCTTTGCAAAAGTCCACCCTGTTGAAAAGTCCACTGCTGAGTTTGCAGCGTTTTGGCCTTGCCAGCCACCGTAGTGTTATGAGTCTGAAAACAAAAGGGCTCAAATTGCATCGGTTGGATTAAACAATGAAAGTGGAATTCCCAAAAGACTTCCTCTCGTCACATAGCGAGCGAGCGAGCGTCGCAGTGTGCTCAGTCTCACTTCATACATGCAGACTGGAGTGTTTTCAGTGTTGTTTTTCTGTCTGTGATTATTCTTTTCAGGACATAAACAGGGACTGTTTCTAATTAGTAAATATTACTTTAGAGCCCCATTAATGCACCATTGTATCGGCGTCTTCTCCTGGGCTTCATGGGAAAAAAGAATACTCAACCACGTATAGACATAAAACACACAATCCACAATATTAAGTTCAATCAACTCCCCACTGCTGCCCATAATGTCACATTCACTTCAACTGCACCGGAAGAATGAGGCTGATTGCTGCAGCTCATAGTTTACTGCTCACTCATAATGTGGCTCATTAGGAGGCTTTTCAACTGTTTCTTCACTACAAATGTTGTTTGGTGCTTTTATATCAGAGAGCAGATTATTCCACTGAGTAACTGAGCCGAACACGTCTGCTGCATGAAAACAAATACAGAGAGAACTCACTGATTTCCGGCAGATCGTGTTTATCTGTATGTACATTCATAGAGCCGTTTACTACACAGAGACCGAAAAATGACTACAACTGAGAGAAAAAGGAGGTCAGTGTGTAAAACGCCGTACACGATATGGCCAAAAGTATGTGGACGCGTGAATGGCAGGGATTTGCTCCCGTTCAGACAGCAGAGCGTCAGTGAGGTGATGGCGGCCGTCACGGCGTGTCGGCTCTGTTACTCCTTCCACCACCAGCTTAAAGCGAAACGGCGATTCTCCGCTCTGTGTTTGCACATTTTACACAAAACAGCGAGGCGGAGTAACGGCGCAGCGTCCCCGCCTTCGACAGAGCCAGGCTGCTAGCGTGGCCACAAAAACACAGCCAGTGACATCTTACGTCCAACCGCAGGTTCCCCAGAGACTTCAGCATTATCAACTTCCAGCAGAGATTCATTATTTATGCTCTACATTTTACGCACACACACACAACCTCCGGAGGTTAATCTAATTTGTAAACTGTGTGTGTGTGTGTTTGTGTGTGTGTGAGCTCCTGCAAGCAATTTGTCACTCCTTCATACTGCAAATATTTCATTAGTTGACGCAGCTTTGGTCTCTTTTCCTCTCATTGTTCTTCTTCTGTCACGCTGAACTAAAAGCTCTGATTCGTTTCATTTCATATATTTTTTATTTTCACGTTCCCACTGAAGCTCTGTGATGTTTCCCCGCTCGCCTCTTCCGTGGTTTCCTGTTACTGTTTGTTGCTACTACGCGCCGATTTCCCCTCAGGGATCAATAAAGTTTCATCTGATCTTATCGATAGATGTTTACTGTCGGTGTCTAATTAATTTGGCTCGTTAGCAGCAGGTAGCCGCCGCAGATTACAGATTACAGTCTATTCATCAAAGCGGGGCGAGGCGAGCCGGCTGAATGTAAAGCAGCTTCCTGCTGCAGGAAGAGGAGCTGAGCCTCCGTCCTCCTCCTGCGTGACCTCTGACCTCTGGGTTCTTGGTGCTGGACTCCAGGTCAGGGGAGCAGCTCACCTGGGAAATCCTCCAGTTGGCTGTTTTATCCAGTTTTCTCTGTGTGTGCAGTGCAGAGCTGCGTCCAGGGTGTGTTTAGCGTGTATAAGTACACACTTCAGTGTACTTTGGTCTGGGTCTGTTCTTCCTGGTTTGAAGCCCGTTATTCTAAAGCATACAAAGGTTTGTCCAGCATTATTTTATGTTTGCTCGTGCTTGCGTCGTCCTGGCTCAGAGCGTTTTTTCTTCTCAGTTTTATCTAAAAAGGTTTTAGAGGAAGGAGATCTGGTGTTTTTAAAAGGGAGACGCTGCTTCAGAGAAACTTCCTCCAGCTTCGTGTTTGTGCCTGTCCTCTTTCAACATGGCGGCGTCCTCGTGCACAAAGCAGCTCCATGAAGAAATGCTTCACCTGTTTGGTGTTAAACGTCCACTGAGCTCCGACCTCGACCTCGTCCAACACCTTTCGGACCTCATGGCTCTAGAAGTCAGACACTTCTCTGGATTATGTTCAATGGCAGCAGCTTTTACGTTCTTAAAAGTTTGGCTTTCTAAAGTATCTGCACGTGGCAGCTGTGGTTTGGCTCTTTTGGGTCTTGTGGTCGTGGTTAATTGGGAAGATTGGGAGTAAATCCCTGAAACCACAGGAATGTCTGCTTTAGATTCCCGTGTTGCACCGTCTCATACGGGTGGGACATTTGGGTGTCCACATATTTTCGGCCATGCGGTGGACAGCTTTCATGTGTCTGGCTCGGGGTCACGTGGGTCCTTTCAGTCCACAAACGTCTGGAGGGAAATTGTTAATAATCGTCCTTCAAATGAGTCATTTGTGCGCTGAAATTACAAATCGTTCCTGGAATTCCTCAGCTGGGACTCTTATTTTTTGCCTTACTTTCATATATTGGACCATTGAATTACTTCACTCATTCCATCGCATTAATAATTCAATAATTCAGTTCAATAATTAATATTGTTATCAGCGCCTTTCCATTTGTCCCTGCCCCCTTGACACCTTCACTTTGGACCACTTGGATTAATGCAGTTTAACTTTGTTGAAACTCTGATTGGATGTTTCTTACAGAAATGCTCTCTGGGACTCGTAGTCAACTTCTCTCCTGGAGTTCAGTCTTATACTTTTTTAGTGAGTCGACGAAGCAGAACCAATTTTTTACAGCACTGTTTCTCTTTGTTTTATGATTAATGATGATTATCTGTGGAGGATTAGAATGACTCCTGTTTTTCTGTCATGATAATTAGCTTCATTTCCCAAACAGTCAGAGTCGGTCTGTGTTTTTCATGCTTACATGTTGCTTTTAGTCCGTCTGTCTGCAGGTACGACAGCTTTCCCGCACATTTCCAATGACGGAGAAGAAACTCATAAAAAACAGAGACAAGGTCCAATTTTTCCCCTTAATTGCATTTAAAATGCAAAAAGTTCAGCTGTTTTTGAGGCCATGTTTTACATTAAACTCTGGTGCTTTATTATTTTTTAACAGAAGTTTTAATGAGCTGTGATGGAAGAAGTATTCAGATCATTTACTTTAGTGCAGTATTATCAGCAAAATGTACTTAAAGTATCAAAAGTAAAAATACTCCTGTGCAAAATGGCTTTCACAGTGAGGTGTTATTGTAAATGATTCTGTTATTCAGTGTTTATCACTGATAAATTCATCGTTTGTCCATGTGGAGACAAATTTAAGTACTTCATATGTGACTGAGGAGAAAAGGTCTTTATGTGTAAAATATAACCACTAATCAGTAAGTGTCAGATAAATGGAAAAATGTACAATATTTACCTCTAAAATGTAGTGGAGTAGAAGTACAAACACAATAGAAACACTCAGCTAAATGTATTGTACTTGAGTAAATGTACTTAGTTACTTTCCACCGCTGCATCATCTGAACGAGGCTGCAGCGTAATGTTTGGTCCAGTTTGTTGTCTGTGCCCTGAGAAGCCTCCTGATTGGAGCATCATGACTACAGATTCAACTGTACAATTAACCCGATAGCTGTGTACTTGTATTACCTTACTGTGATCTGACACTTATAGACCCAGACAGACTCACATCAATGGACACATTCATTTAAAATACATATCTAATAACTACAAAAGCAATTATGTGATAAACACACAAAGGAGGACGTTTAGAAACTGTCGCTGAGCATCAATCAAGTCATCAATAACAATAAAATAATGAGCATTATATCTGGTGGAATCACTTTGTAAGTGAGACCAAAGCAAACTTCTAACTCCGTGAACTAACTTCATAACCAGGATTATGAATGTGAGCGCAGCCGAGCTGAGCCGCAGAGGACAGACGGGGAATATTGATAAGGATATTACAGCTGATCAGTCAGGGTCCGCGCAGGCCGGAGGGTTAATTACTGAGAGGGATGCTGGGAAACACAGTCGACCGCAGTAGTTTAAACTCCTCTGGAGACGAAGCTGCCGCGGCGTGTCTTCAGGAAGACGACGAGGAAAAACAAATGGAGGAAACAGACAGAGACTAAACGGTATTGACATCGCTGTTGGCTGCTTTGTTTGAAGGCGCTGTCGGTGGCAGACGGGTGGGGTTTGTTAGCACAGGAAGACCAGTGACAGCAGCATGTTGGGTCACTTATTTAGAATAGGTATTGTGGGTTTTTTAGTTTTGTCAAAGGCTCACCCTTCACAGTGATGTGCGCTCATGTTTTTTAAATTATTTCTTTTAGTTTATGCTCTTCATTGTGCCTCACATCACACTCTTTAAGATTCAAGCTTCACATCTGTGAGAGCAGAAACTCACCTGTCAGAGCGACTGCCCCACACCCCCAAAAGGCCCTGAAAGCCCCACAATTGTACAATTTCTTTTAGTAATTTGATAAATTGTAGATTTCATTGAAGCATTTTCACCTTCACAGCTCAGTGACGCCACCACGGGAAGGAGAGAAGATCCAAAATGGAGGAAGTTATCGAAGCATCCCCTATGAAAGGAGTACATGTGCTGTTATGATACAACAAAAAATAAAAAATCTATTCGATCACCAGAAGGCACAAAAATTGAGCGCTCACACATGTATTTAGTTTCCTGAAGATGAAAGCGACGACCAAATGCTAATAAAAACATGAAACAACAGCAGATTTCATTTAATCTGAGGCAATCAGGAGCACGGACAACTGTGACCGGGAAGTAGACCTGTCCGATGACAAAAGTTCTCCAACGACGCCCAAAATGCAAACAAGCAGAATGAATGTGCTAATGTTTGATCTTGTGAAGCAGGACGGTCCACCCAGGTGAGCCAAAGACGGCTGCTGAAGGTCAGGCAGCATGTTGAGCGCGCAGCGTTTCCATCAGGACTGTGGTGGGAATTAAAGGGTGTGTGAATCCTCGCAATGAGCCGCAGCTATGTTCATCAACCCTCCCTGTTCTGTGATCTTGATGCCTCTGTAATTAACCAAAAGTAAACTGCTATTTACTGAAACCTTGATTAGCATGGCGGCAAAGTAGCTACAGTAAATATTGCTCAGAAATGTCAAGCAAAAAAGAAAATAAATCCTCTCACAGGCTGTTATTAATTTTATTTCAGAGCATCCCAGATAGAAACGTACAGCTCTGTCGCGCTGTTGGCTCGTGCAGGCGTCAATCAGCTCTGGATTATGCTAACGGGCTAACAGGCTGACCTGAAGCAGCTTCACAGCGCCTGGCTGTTTGCACTGACAGACGTATTTATGGGATGTTTCTAAAATGGAAATATTAGTCATCGGTAACTGAAGCCCAGCAGACCGCTCGCTCCAACATAATCATTATCATATCAAAGACGAAGATTACACATCGCTAACGTTAGCTGCTAACTACATTCTCACCTGTGCAACTTACTTCAAAGTGCTTGCAGCGTTCAGAGTTTTTAGAAGTAGAGATCGCAGTATTTTTCAGTATGCACAGCAGGACCTTCATCATGTAACTGTTGTCTGTTTTAGGTTTTGGTATTTTGTTGTGTAATGTTGCTGCCTCAATCCCTGCATTCAGGGGTGTAAAGAGGAAAGAGGTACAGTTTAAAGAAGGAACATGAAAAGCACTTGTTACTAAAAAAACTACAGGTTTACTCTGCTGTGGTACTCGTTTCACATTACTACCCACCCCTGCTGCAGGGTTTGCTTCAATTGTGATTATTATAAGGACAAAAAACAACACTTGAATCCACCATTATTTCAATTTAAGAAATGTACAATTATGCTTTTTACCACATTTCCCATGAGTCTTTTTAATGTGTGTCTGCTGTCATACAGGGGCGTGAATCACATAACAGAATCACTGCAGTAGAAAGTCGCTTGAGTACATTTTCACCACTTTTCAGGCCAAAGGAATATTTTAGACCTGCCTTTTACTCCACTGCACATATATGAGTGTGAAGTACACATTTTATATATATATATATATATATATATATATATATATA